>CAKNYM010044235.1:0-13603 GCA_932195095.1 Andricus curvator | reverse complement strand
ACACGGAGAGAAGTAAACCGTGACGGCTACTGCTAACGCCGTATTAGTTACGCGCAACTTTCGGCACTGCAGTGAGCAGTGCCCATCCCTGCCTTGGCATGAGCGGTTTCAGTATGCACCGTAACTGTTACGGTGCGACACCGGAAAATTCTTCACCGACACCATCACCGCTCTAGCTGTTACCGGTCCTGTTCTGGCAGTAATGGTTACTGCCAAAACCTTAACGTTTCAGCGCGTGCGCGGTTTAACACGAAAGGGAATCAAATTAACTTAAATATATTAAATAGATAAATAAATAGACAAGTAAATTAATAATAGATTAAATTAATAATAATTAAATATATTCAACTAACTTAAATATATTTTTATATTGAATTTCTTATTGCTCACATATATAGATTTGTGAACTTGAAGTAGTATTGAATATAACCATCTATCTATTTTCACTTTAATTTATGTTTTCATTGATATTATTATATTATATATATATATATGCAGAGCGTGTCATGCACACGCTGAGTACCTAGAACACATACTATCAGGGTGTCCGACCCACGCGGGAACGACGTATATCTATAGACATAATGCGGCCCTAAGAGTGCTTTATTACCATCTTTGTCGCTCTTACGGTGTTGGCCGCGACCCTGCCCTGCCGAACGCTCCAAAGGAGATAGAGTCGATTGTCCGAAACGAGAAGTGCCGAATTTTCTGGAACTACGATTTTCGGGCAGCAGTCTCCGTTGCGCACTCGAGGCCTGACATTGTTCTCCAAGACTTCGAGAAACGAACTATATTCGTGATCGAATTCTCGGCTCCGTCCGAATACAACATCACTGCAAAGGAGAAAGAAAAAGAGGAGAGGTATCAAGACCTTAAAAGAGAGCTACAACGACTGTACCCAAAATATTCGGTGCAAGTAATTGTCCTTGTGATAGGTGCTCTCGGAGGTGCGAAACTATCACTGGTTCGTAACCTTAAAGCAATGCCCGCGTGCCAAAAATATGCCAAGGCACTTGCGAGATGGATGCAGAAAGCTGTCATCCTTGGGTCGCTTCGTGTCCTCAAGACACACGAGGGTTTCGCCGGCCTGTCGTTGTGATTTTGTCGGTGCCTATGACCACCCATCTCACGGTTGTTGGTACGTGGCCACAGGTGTGATTTACCGCGGTGCTACTGGGGGCTATTGACATTTTGTCGGATGGCAGTTGCTCTTAGTGGGACCCTGCGGTGGTTGTTTAACTTTTTTTTCAAATTATATATAACATTATGTCATATTTTTAAAAAGTTGTATACTTATAAGGTAAGTATATAGTAGTATTTTATACTATATGAGGTAAAATCTTTCCTGCATAGTACATATTTAAATATATTATATATTTAAACATATTTAAATATATAATAGGTAATATAATTTTTCGTTTTTTTGGAATTTTCAAAAGTTGCTTTTATGGTGTGAAATTTTTATTAACTGTCGTTGTAAAGGTCACTTTGAAGGTATTCAATTTTCTAAAAAAGAATTAGTGAAATTTTATTACAAATTTTATGTACAATATATGTACATACAATTTTTATTCAACTTATACAAAAGTATTAATAATATAATTCATTTGATTAAGTCGATTTCTTATATTATTATATCTTATCTCCGCATAAATATATAAGATAAATTAAATCCATCTTTTCGGAATAAGAGTCTTCTCTTCAATAGTCCTTATCAGGTGCCGTTGAGGAAGGTAGATTCCAAACTCCGTCCTGCGAGAGGGAGTGAGAGGTAACGATCGTCTCCTTGATGCTTCCAGGGCCGGCTGTTTCCTGGTAACAGGGTGGAGAACGAGAAGTCCTTGCTTCTTACTGCAGGTGTGAAGTGGACCCTTTGATACTACCGATAAAAAAAAACATAAACAAAAAGGCATTAGAGCCGAGAAATGCCTCTTCACACCAGAAATATATATTTATAGAGAAAATAATTTAGGCGAAGTTACCTCTTCTCGTGTAGAATTTTGGTAGCAACCGCCTTGGTCTATCCTCACTAGGAACGTGCCTTGGATCTCAGATGACCAAAGATAATTTTGCTAACCATTCTATCCTTTATTGACAGAATTGTCTATCCTGCCATGGATGTCAGAAGGCTAGCCGATAACGAGAGATAATTTATTTTACACTTTTAGGCAGAATCAACCATCCTACCCTGGATGTCAGGAGGATAAGCGATAAAAAAAAATGTTCCAGAAACTTATGTGAGGACTTGAGATGCGAAGATCTGCTAAAGGTGAAGGTGGTG
This sequence comes from Andricus curvator, assembly GCA_932195095.1. Lineage (NCBI taxonomy): Eukaryota > Metazoa > Arthropoda > Insecta > Hymenoptera > Cynipidae > Andricus > Andricus curvator. Next base: position 11,322 of record CAKNYM010044235.1, on the reverse strand, counting down.
ATGCATCCAATCGATCATTTGAGTGGATGGTGAGAATCTACATGGTTCTCGCTCGAGACCGCGGTATTAAGAAATTTAGAAAATTAAGACAGCCCTCCTTACAGTTCTCCTTAAAATTGAATTTGTGATTCGCAGAAAATCTGCAACGTCACAAACGGTAGACATTTAATTTATAATTCGACACTCTATGAAATGTTATTTTACTGTAAGTCACATATTGACGCATTTTAAGGCCGCTCGTCAGATTGAATTGTTTTAATTTTCTAAAAGCTAGGGAAATTAGGAAATATATTGACCACTCGAATTAATAATATCCTACTAATCTTTGATGACTCACTTTTCCCTAATCGAATCAGTAAAATTTCATTCGTAATTAGTTCAATTTTATCAATTTTGATTTAGAAAGACTTCAAAGTATCTTTTGCATAAGAAAAAAAGCTATACAATTAAAATAATCTTCTTAGGGCACTCAATTTCATATTTCCTCAAGGTGATGTTTATTCAAGTCAAATAACTTTTAGAAGCTTTGCTAAATAATTTCAATTTTCTATGGAAAATAAGGAAAATATACAATAAAAAATCTGCCCGCTTTGCGGGCACATTCTCGTCGCGCGCTTCGCTCGCAAGTTTCAGCGCGCCTAGGGCGCGCACCTGTTGGATCTCGCGCTTCGCGCTCGATAATGTATTCACCTCGAGCTACGCGCTCGGACAAATTTGTCGTCTAGGTTTTCACACTTCGTGTGCTCGCTATTGCGCGCTTCGCAGGCTAATACTCTCTTAGTAAGCTTCATCGTCATGACCTGCTTTTGGTTTAATTATGTCAGTTTTACATGAAAAGAAGAATTAATTTACTTAAGGTTCTATCGACCTTAAGGAACACATTCTCATCACGACACTCGCGCTTCGCGCTCGATATTTGGTATGATCATCATGTGAACCTCGCGCTTCACGCTCGTTTCTGTTCATCGTATAATAGAAACCCAAAAGTTTGAGCGCGCTTGCTGCGCGCAATTTGGTCGTCGCGCTTCGCAACGACCATATGTTATGTTCAATCTTCTTCAGATAAAAATGACTAAAGTATCTTTATAATAAATCCTAAAATCAGAAAGATTTTTTTCCAACTATCTGAAAAGGGGAGAAAGAAAGTATTTGAGTCGTTTTTGGAACATATATCTTGCTTTTTCATGCATAATCAAACCGACCCCTTGACTACCATGTGATTCCCTATCTACTCCTGACCATATTTCAAAACCGCCTTTCAGCACCCCATTTTCTATGTTTCTGCTTTCGCATCCCTTTTTCTTTGTCTCAGGTACACATAAAATATCTAGTTTCCTAGCATGCATAGTTTCTCGTATGGATTTCGTCAATCAAAGTTTCAGTCCATTCCGAGGCTACTTCATTGTTTGTATTGTTCATGTTTAGATTGTACACCCAACTACCACCTTTATGCGCGAAATTTGTTTTGCGAGTCGAAATCATGTCCAAGTTGAGTAGTGATTCGTCGTATAGTGGAGAGTCCAGTTCTAACGTCAGTCCCACCAAAACTTCTGTTACGGGGGGCGGGGGGGGGGGGCGAGGACAAGAAATGGAAACCGAGAGAGTCACAATTGGTTGATGTTTTATACTGAGAAAGTCACCAGCCTTCAGCAGCGTTATATTAGATAGGAGTTCATATGTTTCCATCTGCGCATTCCCGGCCCACCTCTAAACGAGGAACCAATCACTCTTTTTTTTTTTAAATATATATATATTCATTTCCTCTATTTGGAGCATAGTTCTTGAAATATAAATGTAATAGTCGAATTTTTTCACAGCAATTATTTTAGCAAACAAAGATCAAAACGCATTCTCAAATAAAAGTCAGATTTTCAGTCAGAATAAATTGTTTGAATTATTTGAGACGGTCCGTTCTATTTTCATAATTAGAATAAAATCATAAAGTTCCGGGCGAATATTTGTATTGATACGACTCTGACTCATAAGTGAACAAGCAGGTGTAACGAGGGGAGGATTCAAGAAATCATCAGATCATACAATCGATTGCGCGCGCCATCAGCTGATAAGTAGGGGTAGCGTGGGACCAATGAACTTTATAAATATCGATCCCAGTATCGGTACCAAAGGACTTCCGACTCGACCCTCTGCGAGGAAGGAGCCTCTCTTAACCGATAATAATTGGTCTACCTGTCATTGAAGATAGAATTTTAAGTTGAATAAGCGTCATTGAAAGGACGCCACCTCTAACGGATTCTTCTGCATAAATTAAAACTTCGTTGACTAATCTATCCAAATTCATTAGAATTTGGATAGTTAGACGTAAGTTTTTATGTTTCAAAATTTTTTTATTATTTTATTAGGGTAATGCAAAATTTTGTAACGACTTTGAAATCCACAAATCTGTGGAAACCTCGTTGTGCATGTCTGCATTTTAGTGTGGGAAATTAAATGTATGATAATTTAATTTGTGCAACTTTTATTGTAACGACTTTGAAATTTATCTCAAGATAAAGACCTCGTTGTGCATGGTTGCACTAATTATTGAAGTTCAATTGGGAAATTTTACTTTTAGTTTAAAGAAAAATGAAACTAGAAAATAATTCGTAACGACTTTGCAATTTATCGTATGATAGAGAGCTCGTTGTGCGAAGGAAATTTTGGTTTTTGAATTAATACTGGAGGAGAATCCGACTTGCTTGTTTTTAAATGAGAGTGATTTTCTAAATCAATTCAAATAATTTTAAAATACGCAATCATCTCTCCCTTGAGTGAATCCACAATCTGTGTTTTTGTTTTAAATTATGATTTAAAACTGAGTGGGAAATTTTTAGTTGCGAGGATTAATCTTACTCAATTGTAGTTTTTTTTCTTTCAAATTTGGTTATAAAATGTTTAGGGCTAATTTTAACGTCCTACCAGTATTGGAGTCAACTTTTATAGTTGGTTGCGATTTACTGGACAGGAAAAAGTAAATGCATTTTGAATGAATCTCTCAATGAAAATAAATATCATTGAGATAAGTTCAAAATTGCAACAGACCTATTACTAAAAATTCTATAATTTTTAGTAAATTAAAGATCATTAACGATAATCGGCCAAATGCAATTATGATTAAATTGAGAAAGTGAATAAACACAGAATCGATCCCCGGTTAAATATACGATAATGTAACATATTATTATATTTTATTGTTTCAATCGTTAGAAATAGTATTGAGAAAATAAAAACAATGAAATATTGTGAAAAAACACACCCGAGATGAAAAATAAAGTAAATAAGCAAAGTTTTGATGACAATGTGCCCGCTTATCGCACTGATTTTTTCACTGTTAATGTTATTTTTTACGAATAAAACAAAAACTACACATCCTATCAAAAAGTGACCCATGAGAAATTTGTAGATCTTTTTTGAATGCACAATTTTAGTCCAGTCATGATTTGTCGCATCTTGCATAGTTTGACCGTAAAATTGATTTTTTGCATTTTTCATTATTTCTTGTGCAATAAAAATGTGAATTTTCGATTTTTCAAGAAAATTCAAAAAGTCGTTATGATAATCTTGTAGGGCGTGCAAAAAGAAACACTTTTCTTGTCCTGACTTTTTTTCGTATCGTGCGTTCCCGTGTAGGAATGGTAACAGGGATCCGACCGGGAGCCGGCCGGAGAGCCCCAGTTTAAACCGGGCGCTGGCCGGGGATACCGGCCGGGATCCGGCTAAAAACGTCACGGTAAACTGGTCGGATTCCGGCTTTCATACCGGCCGGGATCCGGTCGGGTAATCCGGCCACAGAGCGGTTAAAAAATGTTGCTTCTGACAAGAAATTAGTAACTTTTTTTGTCTTTTAAGGCTTATCGTAAAGAATACGGTGAACTTGAAATGTCAAATCAAGTTAAGAAATTCTCGTGAGGAAATTGAAGAAGAGTTTCAATAATTGATGCTAGAATCTGCTAGCAATTGTTTTATTTTGGAAACCACGTGGTGATTTGAGGTTAGGAAGGAAGAAAGGAGAAAAATGAATACACCACGCTATAAATTAATTAAAAATACTAATTATCCACGCAGTAAGTGGGGTTTTCGAACTGATTACTGAAATAAGGTTCATTTTAATTATGGATCGCGGTTTTATTTGCGAACTTCGAGGAGACGATACGTGCATTCTCGTTCGAGGTTCGAAACTGAAACTTACAAGTGTCTACGCCGACGCCAGCGCAGAAGGCGTCAGACATGGCGGTAAATTTGAAAGTGTACAGACTAAAAATTGTCTGAAAATAGAGAAAATTATAAAAATTGTAATAAATCTGCTGTTGCACATTGCAGAATCGATAACAGTTTTATTTAATAAGTTAAAACATTTAAAAAAAAAATAATCTTTTTTTTTAAGAATTCAAAAAGCTAGTTTCTGTTTTGCTGATCTGATAAATCTTTAAATTATACTTTTCAGATAATAATTCATCTAGTGTCCGTAAATACGTCTTTGATAATGTCACGCCTCTTAAAAAATGTGTAATTTCTACAAAAAAAAGTATCCTGACCAGTGCCCGGTCGGCTGCCGACCATGAAATCTAACCAGGGTTGTCCCGGCCAGTAACCGGCCGGCTCCCGACTAGGTGAATCGAGAAAAATGTAGCCCGGCCGGCTCCCGACCGGTTCCTGGCCATGAAACCCAAACAGGGGTAGCCCGGCCGGGATCCGACCAGAAAACTTGTTGTAGCAGGGCCAACCGGGGCAATTTCTGCACGGGCTGAAGAAGGTTATTTTAATTGCATAGTTTGTTTCCTCATGCAAAAGAAAGTTTCACGTCTCTCTAAATCAAAATGAGTAAAATATAAATAATTGTTGAATTTTAGAAATTCGATTAGCGAAAAGTGAGACACCATTCACCAAAAATTGGTAGAAAATTGATAAATCGATTACTTGACATATTTGCTACTTAAGTAGTGAAAAGCAAATAATTGCTTGATGTAAATAAGTAAATTAAACTCGAACTGTATATATAATAATTTAAAAAAGGTTATAAAAATGGAAAAAGTGACAAATGGGAAAATTGAATGAAGTAATGCAATGGTGTTACATTCATACCTCTATTGAAATAATAAGGTCATATTGAGAAATTGTAAACGTGACGTAGCCTACCCCAGTTTAAAAACATTTTCTTGTGATTTTCAGAATAAAGTTGAGAAAAATACGAATTTTTCAGAATCTTTAAATTACAATGGACCAATGGGCTCGAAATTAATTATACATACTCGGGGTTTTCATGCGCTTATACTTTTACACAGAGTTCTGTTTGCAATTCTCAACATTTTTACATTCACATCATAATGAGAAAGTATTGGTTTTATGTGAAAAATGACTTTCGCGGATTCCATCAAATGTCGACGTTTTGAGGCCCCCTGAGTCAGAAAAAATAGTTTTTACGTCGGTGTCTGTCTGTCTGTCTGTCGTTGTCGTTGTGGTCGTCGTCGTCTGTATATCGGATAACTTTTGAAAGACTAATTGGATTCGATTGTGCTTTGGCACACAGTTTCAGGGGGCAAAAAAAAGATCGAGTTCGTTAACCAGCCTATTTTATACCAACATTTATTTTGATTCTTTGGACACCCAGAAGTTTATATTTTAATTTTACCTGCTTTTGGTATAATTTCTCATATAATTTACATAGAATGTGGAAAAAAAAATACTTTCGGTTCATTAGGGATAATATATGCAATAATTTCAATTGGAATATTAGGATTTATTGTGCCATTGTGGATGAAAATTCAAAAAGTTAGAGCATTTTCAAAATTTTTTAGAGCTTTTTTTCCAAATTTGAAAATTATATGTGCGGCCGCTTATAGTATTCGAAAATTTAAACAATTTATCCTCACGACTTGTTTTGATAAAATAAAAATTTTCAGAGTTACAGCATTTTCAAAATCCAAAAGAATGAAACGAAAATTCATATTTTCAGCCAAACAACCCGTGCAGAAATTGCCCCGGTTGGCCCTGCTACAACAAGTTTTCTGGTCGGATCCCGGCCGGGCTACCCCTGTTTGGGTTTCATGGCCAGGAACCGGTCGGGAGCCGGCCGGGCTACATTTTTCTCGATTCACCTAGTCGGGAGCCGGCCGGTTACTGGCCGGGACAACCCTGGTTAGATTTCATGGTCGGCAGCCGACCGGGCACTGGTCAGGATACTTTTTTTTGTAGAAATTACACATTTTTTAAGAGGCGTGACATTATCAAAGACGTATTTACGGACACTAGATGAATTATTATCTGAAAAGTATAATTTAAAGATTTATCAGATCAGCAAAACAGAAACTAGCTTTTTGAATTCTTAAAAAAAAAGATTATTTTTTTTTTAAATGTTTTAACTTATTAAATAAAACTGTTATCGATTCTGCAATGTGCAACAGCAGATTTATTACAATTTTTATAATTTTCTCTATTTTCAGACAATTTTTAGTCTGTACACTTTCAAATTTACCGCCATGTCTGACGCCTTCTGCGCTGGCGTCGGCGTAGACACTTGTAAGTTTCAGTTTCGAACCTCGAACGAGAATGCACGTATCGTCTCCTCGAAGTTCGCAAATAAAACCGCGATCCATAATTAAAATGAACCTTATTTCAGTAATCAGTTCGAAAACCCCACTTACTGCGTGGATAATTAGTATTTTTAATTAATTTATAGCGTGGTGTATTCATTTTTCTCCTTTCTTCCTTCCTAACCTCAAATCACCACGTGGTTTCCAAAATAAAACAATTGCTAGCAGATTCTAGCATCAATTATTGAAACTCTTCTTCAATTTCCTCACGAGAATTTCTTAACTTGATTTGACATTTCAAGTTCACCGTATTCTTTACGATAAGCCTTAAAAGACAAAAAAAGTTACTAATTTCTTGTCAGAAGCAACATTTTTTAACCGCTCTGTGGCCGGATTACCCGACCGGATCCCGGCCGGTATGAAAGCCGGAATCCGACCAGTTTACCGTGACGTTTTTAGCCGGATCCCGGCCGGTATCCCCGGCCAGCGCCCGGTTTAAACTGGGGCTCTCCGGCCGGCTCCCGGTCGGATCCCTGTTACCATTCCTACACGGGAGGCACTCAATTTCATACTATTTAAGGTTTATGCTTATTCAGGGAAAATAATTTTTACAAAGTTTGCTTAATAATTGCAATTTTATATGGAAAATATATAACCGAAAAAAATTGAAAATCGAAAACAGAACTCTCTTGAGAAGAAGTAACGCATGAGGATCCGAAATATGCATAATTAATTGATATTATTGATATAATTGATATTAATTGATGGATCCTATGCTGCTCCATTATAATTTTAAGATTGTAAAAATTCTTATATTTCTGAACTTCGTTTTAACAATCAGAAGGCAATACTTTAGGAATAGAAACAGACTAGGTCGCGTTAACATTTCCTCAATACGGCCTTTTTATTGTATTGTGTTCCAAGTGTTGACCTAACCTCGATATAGTCAATGTACAAGTTTTAGATTTTTCTGAGCAATAGATTCTAAGGAGCAACTGTGCAAATATGACAATTTCGTTTAAAAAATCATTTTCTTGTAACGCTGTAAATTGCAATCGGTTTATCCTAAGGAAAAATTGAAAGAGGAAAGAAAGTTTTATTTTTGCTCAGAGATGCTAAGAATGAGTTTATAAATTTTTTTGTTATTGATTAATACAATTGCTAAAAAAAAATACTTTAAACAAAAAATGACCAGGTTTTCGAAAAAATACCAAGATATTCGCAATCAGATGACTTTTTCTGGCCTTTTGAATAAAATGTATCTCGGGGACCTATTAGTGCATACAGAAATGTTAATGGCGACTCGATTATTTGAAGAAATATTTCTTTGAAATTTATGGTCTAGGGTTAAATACAGCTTACCGACTTGAGTTCCCATGTAAAAAATATTCAGTTGTTCGTATAGGAAAATATGTATTATATGTATACAATTGAAGTACGAACTACTTTATTGCACTCTCGCATGATTTAGTTCAAAGAAATGTTTATTTAAATCAGTGGGATACTTTTTTTCTTCAAATATTCAAGAATTTGATATGGCAAAATAGTTTTTTGAGTCTATAAAACATTCGCTGGATGTAAATGATTGATCTGTCACTTTCTTCTCTAGGGTAGAAAATTCGAGTGTAGACCCGTTCCGCAGGCATCTCAAGTCGAATTTTCGATTGAGGTATGATGAAAATAAATATTCATTCCCATTCATGGCACATTCACTTGGAAAAATGAGTCATTTATTCATGTGTAGAAAATTATCGGGGCAGACTTGCGTGCAGTTTGGGCATTGTTCAGACCATCTAACCTAGGCGGCCTTTTCGGGCCCTAATCGGGGGCTGGTTAGCCCGTCATGACCAAAAATGTTCTAAGTATCAAACCCAAATATTTTTTGCGTATTTCAAAAAAAGCTAGGATGTTTAAAAGTACCAGAAAAAAAATTAACATTAAAAGAAAATGAATTTTTTACTCATAATCTATAGTCAGTCTTTTGGGACCCTAATCGGGTGCTAGCTAGCCCGCCAGGCACAAAAGTATAGGATAGGTGAATAAATAAGCAGATATAAACGATGAAGGATAGATTTATTTCACAAGGAATCCGAGCACATCTTTTGTAGCTTGACCAGCTTACAACTGAGAGCGGTTAAGAGAACCGGCTAAGATGGCGGTAGCCTCGCGTTGTCATGGCTACAAGTATAATGTACGGTGTATGAAATAAGTCACATTTCCAACACTCCCTCCCACCGTAATTATACTCTAGTATGTACATGTTACAATCTTTTAATAAAATACAACCCCTTTATTTTATTGGATGCATCAAGAATAAAAAAAACTACAATATAAAATTTTGTGACAGTTACAATAAACGCTTAAATCTAGCGAACATACAAAGATTAGGAACTAAAATCTCGTAAATTTTCTTAACAGAACTAGTCCGATAAAAATATGATTATATATTTATTTGTGAGTATCACACTTGAATCAGGCACATCTTGAGACACGAAGAGTTTTTCGTGATTTTCATTTGGTTGGCGAAGGCATTAGCTATTCGATTTGGTAATCTTATCTTAAATATGCAATGCTCTTTTTAAGCTTGTTCTTCATTTAAGCAACACATCTTAATTACTTGTTTGATCCATTATAATTTCCTGGAACAAGAGAAGGATTGAATGTTAATATATTAATAGTTAATTACAAATTAAGGTTTATGGTTTCTCATTCATAATGGCTTTAACAAGTTTCTTATGTAATTCAAAGGTCAAGGGTTTTGTTAAAATATCCGCTAATTGATATCTAGAGGGAATCCATTTGATATTATCTATATTCCTTTTTACACATTCTTTAACATAATTTTCTTTAATTTCGGTCATGTGTCTCAATTTGTTACCTCCGTCAGTTTTCGCGCAGAACTCTGCGGCTTTGTTATCACGTCTTAAGGTTACTGGACGGAAGCTCTTATTAATCATAAGGCTCAAGGATTTATCAGTACTAATTACAAATTTAACACGCGTAGCTCATAGCTACGTATGCGGCCTGACAAGTTGATAGAGAAACATAACTTTGTTTCTGTGTTCTCCAGGATTTTTTCTGTGCCTGCTAAGAACATTTACAGTATAAGCAAGATCCGGGCGAGTGGCACCTGCCAAATAGAGAAGACTACCAACAACTTCTCGGTACGAAACTGAGTTTGAAAAGCTTGTCTCATCTTTAGTTTCACATTCTGTATCTTCTCTTAATTTTCTTTCTCGGTTATTCACTTGAGCAGTAACCATTGGAGTTCTCTGAGGGTACATACCCGGAAAGCTGAATTTTTCAAGCAGCTTAGACATAAATTTATCTTGATTTAAGGTCATTGCACGGTTTTTCCTATCTCTCTTAATTTCGATACCAAGAAATTCAGTTGGTTCGCCAAGATCTTTAATTTTAAACTCCTTTTGCAAATTTACTGTAATCTCGTGTATCTTTTCTTCATTATTACCCGTGTTTAGTATATCATCAACGTAGAGCAAGAGCAAAACAAAACTCTCACCTTCTTGCCACTTAAACAAGCAGGGTTCATTATCATCAGCAAACATACTTAGTTTATTCGCGACTTCAGTGAATTTCATATTCCATCTTTTAGGACTCATTCTCAAACCATGTATCGCTCGATCTAATTTGAATACATGGGTTTCTTTGAATTCTTTGATAACTTCAATTCCGTCAGGAATTTCTGTGTACATTTCGTCTTCAAGTTCACCGTTCAAGAAGGCGATCTCTACGTCATTTTGATAGACTGACAAGTCGTACTTGTTCGCTACAGCTAGAAACATTCTAACCAACGGTAACTTACTGACTGGCGCATAAATTTCTTTCACATCGTAAACTCTTTTATCTTTAAAATCTCTTGACACCAGTCTAGTCTTGTGTAGTACAGTTCCATCTGGTTTATATTTCCTTTTGAAGACCCATATTGAGTCTACGGTAAACGCTTCGCTACCATCTTTCATCATAGCAGGTCTTGGGACGAATGTGAAGACTTTATTTTCTTTCATGGCATTAATTTCGATGTCAATCGCGCCTTTCCAAGCTTTCGAGTCCTTAGATTGCATCGCTTCTTTAAAAGAACTTGGATCCTTATTAATTGTAGCTAACAGTGCATGATAAACTTTGTCGGCAGTCTTCAGCATATCTTCGGTTTCTTCTTTTTCTTCAAGCTCAACAACATTCGAGGCGAGAAAAACTTTAATAGAGTTTTCAATAACCCTTTTTCAGACATATCTTTATTTGACTCGAGTGTAACCGGATATTTTCGCGGCCTGCCTCTCTTTTTCTTGACTGCTCCCTCCCTTTCGAAGAGTCATTTTGTTTCTCGATTTTCTCCACGTTAGCTTGGGTTTTCTCAACTTCATAAGGGGCATAATTTCTAAACTGTACCCACCTCGAAAATGAAAGTTGTCCGATCGGGCTAAAAATTGGCCCAATTGTAGTCCTATTAGATAGTACTCCTCACACCAAAAATTAATTCATTTTGATAATTATTTATCACAGTGGAGGGGGTACAATTTTGTGTTTTTTAAGAAAAGGTTTACTTTCAAACGTTTGTAACTTTTGTCCTATTGCCTTAAACAAAATTTCACTTGAAATGTTTTCGATCGAATTTTTCATAAAATTTCTGGTGGTAATAACGATTTTTGAAAAAAATCAAAATTTGACCCAAATTTTCGAAAATCAAAAATTAATTTGACTTTTTTTCAAACTTGGGCACTTTTTTTTTCTTCAAAATAGTTTTAAAAGAAAGCTGAGATTTTTTCCTATAAGACCT
>CAKNYM010044233.1:0-11126 GCA_932195095.1 Andricus curvator | reverse complement strand
ACATCAGCCAGTTGTCTTTCTAATTATAATGATTGGTTTAATCATGGCAGAATAAAGAAAAAGATTAAGGATTTCGAAAATTGTTTCAATCCACCTTTGTTTTGTTCAGATGAAGATCAATTAATTTTGGATGTGATTTCTTCTCCAGAACTGCATCTTTTGTTAGGCTGCATTAATACGCTCTACAGTAACATGCATAAACTGTATCCTGATATTGCTTCACAACAGGCCCAGAAAAGTCACGTTGCAAGATGTTACACAAATGGTGGTCAGTTTTTATTTGAAGGAAATGCATGTAATGTATTATTATTATTACTTAACAATGTTGACAAACTTCAGAATATATGTGAAGATAAAGCAGTTGGAAGTTTAGCAGGTTGCATGGCGTACGTAGATACTTTTGGAATGTTGAAAAACAGTCGTTGACGTCTGTTTTTCACCGAAATCACGACCAGATTTCGAACAAAATATGGAATAATTTCAAAAAAATTATAAGATTTCAGGAATTTCAGTAACATTGAAACTGCATACGATTTTTTATCACGTAGCACAATTTTGTTCAAAACATAAGCTGAGCCTAGGATTTTTTTGAGAGCAAGCTACAGAATCTCTGCATCATGACTTTTACGAAAAATGGAAAAATGATAAAGTATCAAAACATAACGAAAATTACAAGACGAATTTACTTTGAGCTGTGCGCAGCTATAATAGTATGCATGTATAGATTCATAGAAGCTTATTTTCAATATAGCATCCATTGTATTGGATAAACATCTATTAACATTTTTATTGTGAATTATTTGTGATCTTTATGTATCACATTATGTAAAATATTTCAATGAGACAGTTGTTTACTCATTTGTTATTATATTTATATAATAAAAATTCTGATAATCGTAAAATAATATATTTCCATTCAAATCCTATTTTCAATAAATTGGCCACGTGAACTGATTTTAAAAACTAGATCAGAATATTCCTAGTACATCTAGAAATTATAATAAATATGAATTTCGAGGCAACAAACCATTTTCATTTAAACTTAATGCCCTGCACAGTACAAACTCTGGGATAAATTTTGTTGCGCCTAATTTCAAGAAGGGCTTTCATCTCGCTCGGAGTTGGGGTATCAAACTATCATCTATTATTTTTGCCGCAAAACTATAGAAACAATTGACTGAAGGTGACGTTTCGTACCTCAAGTCCAAGGGAAACGATACATTGTGTAGTGTTACTTTTGTTGCAGGGAAATGGTACCCGGAAATTAGCGTGAGATTCACACTTTGTTTTTTCTGTGTGAGAACGGCCCTCCTGCTGTTTGTGACGCTTGACTGAGCCACGGCAAATGGGAGATACTTAAATCGGATTCCCAGTGAATTATAAACTATGTTGTATGAACAAAAAATAAGTGTCAAACAGAATTGATGAAGAAAGAATAAGAAGGAGTCGAATACAGTACCTTGAACATAATGAGGAATAAAAGAAAGAACAAGAAGCTTGGTGTAGAATCACCATAAAACCTTAAGTTGACAGTTTATGTGAGAAGCCGTTAAAATAGACGAAAATGATAAGACGTGGTCTTCGGTGCGGTTGAAAGAACAATAGCCCCTAACAATGGTTAACAGACAAACTTTCAAAAGTTCCAGAACAATCCCTAACAACGTAAAATACACCCCTTAACAATGGTTGCTATCATTTCTTGAAAACACTTAATAAGAACCCTAGCAAATAAAAAAAACTCTAAAATAGTTAATAACAATCAGTGAAAATGGCTATTAAAAACCACCCTATACAATGGGCTGTAACAATACCTAGCAACAAAAAAACAGCTACCCCTAGCAATAGTTAGTGGCAGCCTTAAATAACAAGAAATAACCAATTTATCCAAAGTGAAACAACAACCCCTATTATAGTTATTATTAAACCTTTCTGAAGTTCAGTAACACCCCTAATAGTGGGATTAGGAACCCCTATGAACGGAAATAAGAATACCTATCAATGTCTAGTATCATTTCTTGAAAATATTCAATAAAACCCCTAGTAACGGAAAATAAACAAATTACAAAATGGTTATTAGCAATCGTTGAAAACAGCCAATTAGCACACAGAGCAGTGGATAATAAGACACCCATGCAACAAAAACTAGCTAGCTCTAGCAATGGTTAGTAATAACCCTTAATAATTGGTAATAACAAATTTAGGTATAGTGAACGACAACCCCTAACAATGGATAGTATTAAATCTATTGAAAGTTTAATAACAATCCCTAACAACGGAAATAAAAAATCCGTAACAATGTTTGATATAATTTCTTGAAAACAGCCAATAACAAACCCTAGCAACATAAAACAGCTAGCCCTAGCAATGGTTAGTAGCAACCATTAGTAACTGATAATAACAAATTTAGCTGAAGTGGAACAACCACCAATCGAAATGTTTATTATTAAACCTTTACAAAGTTCCCTAACATTGAATAATAACAACCCCTATAAACGGAAATAATAATCCTAGTGACGGAAAATAAAAAGCTCTCAAAAAATAATAGCAAACAAATCCTATCAATGAAAATCAGCTACCCTAGTAAGGGTTCGTAGTAACCCTTAATAATTGGTAATAACAAATTCAGCTAGAGTGGAAGAACAACCTATAATTAATATGAAAGCTTTCCAAAGTTCAAAAACAAACACTCACATTGTACAATAACCATCTTTATAATCGGAAATAATAACCTCTAGAAATATACAATAATAACCATTAACAACAATTATTTGTTTAGTAATTAATGACAACTTTCGCTAGAGTCAAAAGCAACTTCTAGCAATGTAAATATCAACCTCTACTAATGTTTATTAACAATGTCAGCAAAACAGTCAATGGAAACTCCTAAGAACTGGTAGCAATAACTCTCTGAAACTGTCACCAATAATAAACAATAACAACGAAAATAATAGCGTCTAGAAATCATTGATAAAAACTGTTATGAATAACTGCTAATAATAAACCCAAATACCGGAAAAGAAAAACCCCTAGCAACAGTGAATAACACCCCCAGAAATGTAAAAAATTCCTACAAACGGCCAATTATTAGCACCAATAACGGTTATTAACAACTTCTAACAACGGGTAATCACAACACCCACAAATCCTCACGAATAATAAACATTGTCTCGATCAATTAAAAGTTCAGTTACAGTCAAAAAGCAACTTTTATCAATAGAAATAAGAACCTCTAGCAATGTCTAATAACAATTGTAGTGGTAACCAGTAACAATGGAAAATAACAAAAACAAACCTTATACCAATTTTTGCGTTTATTCTCTAAATTTAGAATATTCTTGGATTTCGTAGCATATTCTGGATTTTTCTGACTTATTATTTTGACTATTATTCTTCAGTTTAACATTTTGCTTGCAAAATTTGAAAGAGACCTGTGAACGGAAATAAAAACTTCTGAAAATGTTCAATAACAACTGTCACAGCAGCCAATAACAACCGCTAACGGAAAGTAACAAAAACAAACCTTACCAATGTTCTAGTCTATTCTCTAATAGTTAATTCTGGAATTATTTAGAATGGTCCAGAATTATTATAAAGATCTTCATCTTAATTTGTAATGTTTGTTCTTTCTATGAAATCCGCTATTTTTCAAATAGAGCTTGATAGATTGTTAAACTTTTTGTTTGCAAAATTTGGGATAGGACTGAGAAAATAATCAATAACAAGTCCAATTTACATATAAAATAAACCATGTCCTCAGAACCCATAAACCGTCACGGATAATAAACATTACAATGGTCAATTACAAGTTTAGAAACAGTCAAAAAACAACTTTTAACTACGGAAATAAAAACTTCTGGCAATGTTTAATAAGAACTGTCGCAGCAGCCAATCACAACCGCTAACAACGGAAAGTAACAAAAAAATCTTGATAAAATCTTGCTTGCAAAATTTTCGATAGGTCTAAAAAAATAATCAATCACAAGTCCAATTTAAATTTGAAATAAATCATGTATTCTAAGTATACATTTGTCGATTGATATTAATTTAAAACAAGAATCTTTTTCCTAATGTTCGACATTATTCTGCAATTCTGAAATATTCTCAAATTTTTTATTGTCTTGGATTTGTGAAATATTCTACAAAGTGACTTTTTATGATGTTCTGGAATATTTATCTATTGTGATAAAACCTCCCAGGGTAAAAAATGCAATCCAAAACAAAAGTAATATTTTTTTGGATATAATTTTTTGTTTTGCATTCATCGTATCCCAAAATTTACTTTCTTTACAATATACAAACCATTTTTTTTAGTTTTAAACTTTTTCTCTGTAATCTTCATGGAATGCCAGAGAAGAATATCGCAGTCTAATGTAAAAAAATACGTAAGTGACATAGTTAGGTCGACTTTTCCATTGTCAGGTAAAAGAGGATATTCCTCAACTGCAAAGTCACTTACGTATCTCTTCATCTTGGACGGACAAATAATTAACAAACAAAAAACCATCTACTGCCTATTATTATTTCAAGTGGTTTCACTACCATGAAAATGTTATGGTTATTTCAAATTCATTGTTAAATCATACACATATCCATATTTATATCACCTATTTATCCCAGCTAAGCCAACTACTAAACCGCCACATATTTTTTTCACACAAAATGTATAACTCTCCCCTAAAATTCTGGGTTTTCGAGTAAGCTAGTTGCGGCATTGATAAAACATGGCTGTGGGTGATAAGGCCATAGAAAAAGCTATGGTGTAAGTGACCTCGGGAAATTCCGATCGACGAGGGGAAAAAGTGGACTCCTTGGGGGGAAAGTATTGATTTAAATATAAAAAAGACCTTTCAGAGATGTAGGAGGTTGGTATATCTTTTCACTGGATCTTCTCGTCTCTGCAGTTTTTTGCCACTCTTTTTCGAATGTTTTTAAGCCCGACTGGGCTTTCGACGAGTGATCCTTCCTGTCCTTTTTACGACCCTTAAAGCTGGGCGTGGACTTCGCGTTATTTGCTTTTACGGGATAACTTCAGAGGGATTTAGGTTGATGCGAGAAACTCGAGTTATGTACATACACTGGACGAACCTTCAACTCGTAAACGTACTCTAAACAAACTCTTGTCCTCCCGCAATTTTCTTGTTTAAGAGTTTTATTGAATCCTCATATAATGGAAAACATTTTGAATTTATTTTCCAATTGTTTACTGCGGTGATCCAAAAATCGAACTTAAAATGTCTTCACTCTACCTTAGAACTTTTTTATTGATCCAGACATCAATTTTTAAATAATTTGCGTTCGTTTAAAAATTGCAGTGGTCGGAAGTAATTAGTTTCTTGCAACTAGTTGCTGTAACTATAGTTATTTTTTTGGTAATGATAGTGGTAACAATTTTACTTTTGTAAATAAGTAACTAATCGGTAACTAGTTACATTTTTCTCAGTAAGAGTCACTATAAACATCGTTACTATTTTATTTACTTTCGAAAAATGGTCTACAAGTCTCTTTTTAGGTGAATCGATAAATTGTATTACTTTTGTAACTACTTTTTCATTTTCACTATTCAAGTAGTTTTGGCTAGTTTTCGAAAGAGTCTTTAGTACGGCAGGAATCATATTAAACTCGAGAAAAGGTAAATTAAACAACGAAGTTGTCCAAAAATTATTGCTGTCAAAAATTATTTCTGATAAAAATAAACAACACCAATTCCATTTTGAATCAAGCAACATTTTGAGAAAAGCCTAGGTCAACGTTTCAGAACGACTTTTTATTTGGATATATCATTCTAGAATGAGAAAAAGAGAGATTAAAAAAAACCATTTAATTTGATAAACTGGGTGTGAACAAAATTCAGGGAAAATTTAACATAATTTGATAAAATTGAAAAAAAATCAAAAGATAAAAAACGATGAATTAAATCAAATCTGAGTGAGTTTAGAGGAATTTAAGAGAAATTAGGAGAATTCGATTAAATTCATGAAAATTCAAGGCAAATTTAAAAAAAATTTATGTTAATTGAAAAAAAAAAAAATGTAATCCAAAATATTCCACTGATTTCACTAGAATTAGAGGGAATTTAAAAGAATTTGAGGAAATTAAAAGAATTTTATAAATTATTTAAGAATCATAGGTGAGTTTTGAATTCATTTAATTGAGTAGAATTGAGCGAATTTACAAAATTTCAAATAAATTCAACAGAATTCAGAGAGAGTTAAAAAACAAGAGAATTATAAAAAAAAAATACGATAAATTTATGATTATTTTTAGTACTAATTATTAATAATTACTGATTTCAGTCAAATTGAAGCTAATGTTAAAAAAATCAGGAGACTTTGATGAAATTCATAAGAATGTGAAAGAACATAATTCATCAAAATTTTTTTAATCTCAAAATTTTCATCGAATTAAGTAAAATAAGAATGAACGAAATTTAGGACGAATGAATAAATTCAAGAGAATTTAGAAAAATTCAAGAAAAATAAGAAGAGCTCGATTAAACTCATAAAAATTTAAGGTTGAATTAAAAAAAAATCATGTCAAATGAAAACTATTCAAAAATATTAACAAAATTAATTGAATTCATTAAATTTAAAATTAATCAAGAAAATTTTAAAGAAATTCCAAAGAAATTGATGAAATTCCTAATAATTCAAGGTAAGTTGAAAAGACTTCAGGGTGAATTTAAATAAACTTCAAGACGTTGAGTAGAATAGAATGAATTCAACAGAATTCAATTGAATTAAAAAAATGCAGGGTAAATTTCAAAAATTTGATGTTGGGTTAAACATTGAGTCTTTTCGCTAGAAATATAAACATTTTATTTCTGGTTGAAAATTGACCTTTTTTAGTTCAAAATTCAACTGCTTGGTAGAAAATTCATATTTTTTAGTTGGAAATTCAAGTAATTGGTTGAAAATTCTCTTATTTTAATTATAATTTATCTTTTTGGTAGAAAATTAATCCTCTTGGTTAGGAAATCAAATATTCGTTTGAATGTTGAACTCTGCATTGAAAATTTAACTATACCATTTTTGATTGAAAATTGATATTTTCTAGTTGAAAATTCATGTATCTTTTCGGTTGAAAGTTTATCCTTTTTGGTTGAAAACTCAAATGCTCGGTAGATAATTGATTAGTTTTGTATGAGGATCCAACTATTTTGTTGAAAATTAGCCTTCTTTGGTTGAAAATTAATTTTATTGACTAAAATAGTAACCATTCCATTTTTGGTTGAAAAATGAAAGTTTATCTTCTCTTGTTGAGAATTAATTTATTTTGTTCAAATGTCGTCTTTTTTGGTAAAAATGTATTCTTCTTGATTGAAAATTTAACAATTCGGTAGAAAATTTAATTATTTGATTAAAAACTAATATTTTTGTTTAAAAAATCAACTGTTTTGTTATAAAATTAAACTGTTTGGTAGAAAATTACTGTTTTGTTTGTGGATTCAACTATTTTGTTAAAAAGTCGTATTTTCTAGTTAAATTTAACTGGTTGAAAATGGTCTTTTTTGTTCAAAATAAGTTTTTGAACTGAAAATTTAACTATCTCATTTTTGGTTCGAAATATATATTTTTTATTTAAAAATTGAACTATTTCGTTGAATACTCATCTTCCTTGATTAAAAATCAACTTTCTTGTTGAAAATTCTTCTTTTTCGATTTTAAAGTCAACTTTCTTCTAAAATGTATGCATTTTTACTACAAAATTCAACTATTCTGTTGAAAATTCATCTACTTGGTTGTTCATTTTTTTTTTGTATGAAAAGTGATTTTTCAAAGTGAAAATTTAACTATTCCATTTTTTGGTAAAATTTTTCATCTCTTTCAGTTGAAAATTACACTATATGGTTGAAAATTAATGTATTTTATTGAAAATTCCTCTTTTGATAGAAAATCAATCCTGTTGATTAAATATCCATCTTTTTGTATCGACACGGAATTAGATGATATATTTTTTAATCAGAGAAGTGTCACGTGCTACAAAACCTTTGCGACCTTTTTTGAAATTTTTCTAACAAAAAGAGTCACCGTGACAGAAAGTCGGAGGAATTTAATTAAACGCGGAATTTGCTTTTCATCGATTGGTAGTATACGTACTGGCAATGTATTGACTGACTTTGCTTTCATATTAAAAATTCTCTCACCAACCATTGCCCGCGATACCTTTTTGATGCACAGTTAATTTGATATTTCGCTTGGCAAATGTAACCATTTCGATCTTTTCATTACGTTTCTACTGCATATTTTTGCATATTCGATAAAACTCAGTACGGTACGCATTCAACTTTCAAGCGCTTCACTCTGAAATGTTGTAGAAAATTGAAATTTTCCTACTCTGTTTGGAATTGTAACTGTAGTACATTGTTCTTTTCCTCATAATGGCCTTTATTTCACCGACTAAATGAAATTAAATTGACCTACATAGTCTAAACCAGAATGGTTTCAATTTTCAGTTGTGAAAAAAATTCCTCTATAGCTTCGCTGGGGTTCGAACCCAGGTCGCACAGATTGCCGGTCTCGAATCATACGTTTTTTCACAGCATCTTTCAAGAGATCTACGATGTCGTATCTAGACTTGTAAGAATTCACATTTCGAATCTTATTCAATAATTGAATTTTGATGTTGCGTTTTTTGTTGACTAACGTAGTGAAGAGACTTGGGTTCGAATCCTGGCAGAGCTAGAGTAACGGAATTGTTTGGGAGTAGATGTATAGGGCGGGTTCTAATGCAAGATTCCTACCTTACCGACATCGAGAAGTCTGTGCTAAATTATTCTAGAAAGTGGTTCATGTCCGTGCTAAGCTTGTAGAAGATTCTGATGACGTCATCATGCATTCCTACCTTACCGGCATTGATACAAGAGGGGTACCGGACCTGCTGTACCTACAGCTGACGTCATAATAATAATATTGCGCAATTCTGAATTCATACAAGCAGCTTCAAGGTTATTTCCTATCTAAAGCATGCTACGTAAATACTTTCAAGGTTATATTTTGCATTGTCCTGGCAATTTCTACTGCGTCATATAGTTATTAAAATAAAAACAAGGATGATTTATTGCTTCCTTAGAGATAATATATTTAGCATTGAGACCGTTCTAGAACATTTCTTTGATGATGACGTCATAATAATATTACGCAATTGTGCCAGCTAAATTCATACAAACAGCTTCAAGGTTATTTCTTATCTGAAGAATGTCGCGTAAATACTTTCAAGGTTATATTTTGCATTGTCCTAGCAATTTCTACTGCGCCATATAGTTATTGCAAGAAAAGCAAGGATGATTTATTGCTTCCTTAAAGGTAACATATTTATTTAATGCGCAAAAAGGTGCAGGTGTATAGATGAAATTTGATACCGAGGGCTACGCATGACATCCTGTTTTGTCTATAAATTTGATTTATTGCTTCCTTATAGATAACATATTCAACTGAAAAATTCCTGCCTTTATTTAGTGTGCAAATAATTTGTGAGAAACATTCTTCTGCAGTCTGGAACCTTCTATAACCCAAAGAGGTAGATATATTACTATTAGAGAACATTCTTCATGACTGTATGAAATTATATTGCGCAATTTCTGAAAAGCATTTTTTAGTAAACAAGTTCAAGGTTATTTTCAATAACGCATTACATTTTGCGTTGCAAAAGATTATATTCCAAACGTGTCGATTATAATGTAGAACGTTCTAGAACTCAAGGATAAAAAGGAAGATGAAAACAATTAGAATTAAAAAATATTTTAAGCCAATTGAATATATATATATATATATATATATATATATATATAATATATATAATACAGGTAAAAAAAAGTGCCTAAAGGATTCCTTATGGTAGGTCATATGTTCGGCATCCTTATCGCTTTATTCTGGTATCGAGGACTAGAGAGATAACGTCCAGACTTGTTTAGACGTTTTGATTTCAGAAGCATTCATGAATCGACAGTCTCAAGCTGCATACATTTCATTAGACTCTGCTTTCGTTCTCTAGAGATCACTTCTTTCTTACTGCTCGCAAAAAGTTCGCTTTCTTAGTCGAACCACAACGTTTGATAATCATTCTTTTGGCATATGCTAGGCCCCGTCAACGTCTCGATGTGTTACATGAAATAAGATACTGCAAACAATTTCGAGACTCAAGAAAGAGATAATACAGCGTGCATTTTATTCCAAGCTTTTTGACACGTGCTTTAACTTATATATATTAAGAGTGCACTGTCCGACACTTATCGCTCCTTAACGACGGCCTTAACGGCCATACCACGCTGAAAACCCCAGTTCTCGTCAGATCACTGAAGTTAAGCAGCGTTGGACGCGGTTAGTACTTGGATGGGTGACCATTCAAGAATACTGACATGAGTGCTGTTGGCACATCGTGGGTGTGGTGAGCCCACACTTGTAGTTATTTATAACTACAAGAAAAACCTAGAAACACTACCCGAATCGGGTAGTGTCACGCCTACCCTGAAAGGGAAATGGTTTAATGGTATATATAACGACACTTGATATGAGGTCACATGCCTTTTTTATTCACAGATGTATGCTCGTTTTTCATCTCTTATTTCGAAAGGCCAGTTTTGCCTATTACACGTTAAAGATTTAAAATAAAAAATATGAAAAAATAAGCTAAATTAATACAATAGAATATTTGGAAATTTTTTCAATCATCCACTAAAGCTACTGTATAATATAGTTTATAGAAATCAAGGATGATTTATTGCTTTCCAGCTAAATGATTTAATTCAGCGTTAATTCATTTCTAGAATATTCTTAATAACATCATCAACTTATACTTCGAAATTTCTGGAAAGAATTTTCGTAAACAAGTTCAAGGTTATTCTAATGACATATTACATTTTGCGTTGCAAAAAATTATATTCCAAACGTGTCGATTATAATGTAGAATCTTCCAGAACTTTGTTGCATCATATGATGCAATATCTGGCAACATTGTGCAAAAGTCTCCAGAAAAATGGTAGAGGGGGTAAGCGTCTATAAAAAGAGCTATTTGCTTAGTTTCTAGAATATTCCTGATGACATCATCAAACTATACTTCGCCATTTTTCGTAAACAAGTTCAAGGTTATTTTCAATGACACATTACATTTTGCGTTGCAAAAAATTATAT
>CAKNYM010044232.1:0-12972 GCA_932195095.1 Andricus curvator | reverse complement strand
AAAATATATCCTTTTTTAGTTGTAAATACAACTATTTGGTCGAAATTTCATCTATTCGAATTAAAGATTCATTATTATAGTTGACACATCGACTTTTTCGTTTAAAATGCAACTATTCCTGTTAAAGATTCATCATTTTCGTTCAAAAGGAATCAATTTGATTGAAAATTTAACTATTTTCTTGAAAAATAATTTGTTCAACTGAAAAATTAACTATTCCATTTTTCGTTGAAAATATATCCTTTTTTAGTTGTAAATACAACTATTTGGTCGAAATTTCATCTATTCGAATTAAAGATTCATTATTGTAGTTGAATTTGGCAGAAAGAATGTTTTTCGAAAATCAAATCATCAAACCCCACTTAACACTTGTCGTGAATAAAATGGGCGAAAGAGGCGCTGTCGCCGAAATGAATTTCAGTAGATAATATAGTTTTCTGAAAATATTCATGATCACTAGAGCAATTCGAAGTCTGTCTTACCCGGCGATCGAGGTCAATAACAATCAATAAACAAATGAATATTTATAATTTTTTAATGAAATTAAATTCCGTTCAGATTCAACTGTAAATAATTATGAATATATATATATATATATATATATATATATATTATATTTTCTTTTTTATGGTTTTTTTGTAATATGATCCGTTTATTTTTGAATAATAATTATATAAAAGATAGAACGATTTGCATAATATATTGTCCAAAATTGCAGTGTAATTAACAAATTATAATTTTGGCGTGAATTTCGCTATTTTGAATAACGTAACGTAAACCACAACCGAGTGAATATATTGTTACGTTTATAACAGAATACGCCAGAATAGAAACAAGAAAAGATAACGAAATTTTTTTAATTCCCTTCGACCTCATTCAGAATTGTTTAACTTCAAACGATTTACATATCTGAAATTTTACATTCATTGACAATGAAATTGTCCTTCCATTTTCAGCAATTGAAGTTGATATGATTTGATTGGGAAAGTTTACATTTTAAACAATTTCA
The DNA here is from genome assembly GCA_932195095.1 of Andricus curvator. NCBI lineage: Eukaryota > Metazoa > Arthropoda > Insecta > Hymenoptera > Cynipidae > Andricus > Andricus curvator. Next base: position 11,963 of record CAKNYM010044232.1, on the reverse strand, counting down.
ACTATTAAGCCTTTGTATTTAAAATGAAACAATTGCAGAATTGCGGAATTGTTCAACTTTCGATACTATTGCATTTTTAATTTTAAGCCCTTCAAATTGTGAAGTTGCACATTTTTTGTTATTTTATTTTTACGCATACTATGTCGAATTTTTGAGACCCTAAAATTATACTATTTCAACTAAAAATGCTTTCATTTTTAAACGGGTTGTATTTAAAAGTGTTAAATTGTGAACAGTCTGATTTATATGATTGAAATTTTTTTAAATTTTTTATGAGTCACATTGAAAATCAAAAGATTACAATACAAATACAAAACAAGTTTGTCATTTGGTTGAAAATAATTTAATTTTGAAGGTATAGTTCTATCATAGTTTATTATTTGGGGTCAAACGCCAGTAGGGCCGGAATTGTTCAATTTTTCAGGCTTCCAATTTGACGCAATAAATAAGGATGTACACTAGTTATTTCAAGTTCAAAAATAAGCATTGTTAAAAATGATTTTTAAATTTGAGGGAAATACTCCTATTATTAGGTGAACTTCAGAAAAAAATATTTCAGGTTATTCTTTTATCACTTAATTTTATTCTTTGAAGGATTCTCTACGAATCTCATTGGTACGCTTCTATTTAGAACATTTTATGCAGGAATTACACAATTGTTACTTTTATTGACAATATTTTTCTTAAATACATTTTTTTAAATAAAAATAGAATAATCCGTACAACCTTAGGATTGAATAAGAATTGCGCAACTTTTACCTGAACAGAAAGAAGAAACCTGTAAGCCTCTAAATGTATCAGTAAATGTTTAGTTTTTAATATTTTATTTATATATTTTGTTGTCTAAAAGACCACACTGCTCAGTTTCGTTGATGTTAATTTCAACTTTTAATTTTGTTTGAATACGGAATTAAACGTTTCAATTTTCAAAGTGTACAATTTTTAATGACGTGGCTACGTGTACAGAAATGTCGGTACGAATAGCTGAATTTTTTTTTGTACGAATTTGAGAACGAAGGGGCTCTATGCACCGAAATTTGGGTTCGAATAGCAGGATATTTTCGGTACATGTAGTAGATTGTAGACACTTCGAATTTTTAAAGATTCATTTTCAATCCGCCACATTTTAGTTGCAACAAATTTAAACTTTTTGAGTTAAAAAAATTTTGAACCTCTGTTTGAAAGCATTACACCAAAAAAATTTTATTCTCTTTGTCAATACGAAATTCATTGATATGTTTAATTTTGCAATGGTTATTACTCTTTTAATTTTCTGTTTGTATCGTTCAGAGGGTGTACAATTTCAATCCTTTACGTCATTGTGACAATGATTTATTAAATATATTTGACCAATTAATAGCTAACTGTATATTTCAATAGCGATCAGAGAACCAATTTTTGTAACAATTTTAATTTAACTTAAATTATAAACTATAAATATAACAGAGAATTCAATTCGCAATTCATATTGACTTACACCTTATTGCTTATTATATACCTTATTATGCAAGATAAAACAATTCGAAATTCATATTGACTTATTATACCTTATTATGCAAGATAAAAATTTGCTTTTGAAATTATAAAAATTCAAAGAATTATAGGTAGATATGACGTTTTGAAGAATAGAAAACATTTAAGGAAACATAACAAAATCAATGGGATCTAATTTCTAACAGGAGTATCAGAAGTGCCTCGCCCTCTCGCCCGAAATATATACCTGCTTTTCTTTACATCTCCAGGTTTAATCTTTAAATTTAAAGGATGGGGTACTCGGGAAATTTACTAATGCTAACAAAAGCTATTGAGTGAAAATTTCAAGGACACTTTCCTTCATCAAGTTTTAGGTTTCTTGTTTGAATTTTAGAATTTAGAATTTAGATCTTTCAGACCAGCCAGAGATATAACTGATCCTTAAGATTTTTAAAAAAGGCACCAAAAATACTTTTCTGAGACGCTATTGATTTATACGTTTCGTGAAATTCTGCGTCGAATGATATATACTTTGAAAACACCATTTTTTGACACCTCATATATATAGGGGCCGTTCAAAAAATGCTGAAAAATACAAAAAAAATTTTAACACAGCGACAAAACAGACAAATCAAATTTTGTATTCGAAATGATAATTTTTCGAGCTGGAAAAGGGAAGGGAAAAGTTCTATCGCACCCTATCACTTTCCCAGCTTTATGATTTCTTTACAAAAATTGTCAGAATTACTCTATTTAAAAATGTATGATCAAAAAGTCTTTTCTATTCATGCGTCAACTTTGAATTATGTCGATGAAAACAGTTTTTCTGTTTGAAGCAGATGACTCAAATATTATAAATGAGCCATAACTTCCTAATCTTCAATAAAGTGTATTAATATTATAGATCAATCGATTTTCCTCGATAAAGGAATCTTTTCTGTTCTTGCATCAATTTTGAATTATGTTACTGAAAAAAGTTTAATATAAAAAATCGTGTTTTCAAATATTATGCATTACCATAGCTTCCTCACTCTTCAATAAAATGTATAAATTCTATGGGTCAATCGATTCGTCTTGAATCAACACAACTTTTCTATTCTCGCATTAACTTTAAATTATGAGAATGAGAAAATTTTTAATATAAAAAACGATTTTAGAAATATATAAATTACCATAACTGCCCTACTCTTTAATAAAATGTAATAATATTGTAGGTCAATCGATTCCTCTCGAACCAGGGAATCTTTTATATTCTTGCATCAACTTTGAATTATGCTAATGGAAAAAGTTTTACAATAAAAAACTGATTTTTCAAATATTATGCATTACCATAGCATCCTTACTCTTCAATAAAATGTATTAATATTATAAGTCGATCGATTCTACTTGAATCAACACACCTTTTATGTTCTTGCATCAACTTTAAATTATGATAATGAAAAAAGTTTTACAATAAAAAACCGGTTTTCAAAATATATAAATTACCATAACTTCCCTACTCTTTAATAAAATGTATTAGTATTGTAGGTCAATCGATTCGCCTCGAACCGAAGAATCTTTTATCTTTATCAACTTTGAATTATGTCAATGAACAAAGTTTTACCATCAAAAACCGATTTTTCAAATATTATGCATTACCATAACTTCCTTACTCTTCAATAAAATGTATAAATGCTATGGGTCAATCGATTCGTCTTGAATCAACACAACTTTTCTATTCTCGCATTAACTTTAAATTATGAGAATTAGAAAATTTTTACGATAAAAAACGATTTTAAAAATATATAAATTACCATAACTTCCCTACTCTTCAAAAAAATGTATTAATATTAGAGGTCGATCGATTCGTCTCGAACCAATGAATCTTTTATATTCTTGCATCAACTTTGAATTATGCTAATGGAAAAATTTTACTATAAAGAACCGATTTTAAAAAAATTATTCAGTGCTAAAAAAAAATTCAATAAATATTTTTAGAAATCTTTAGGTCAGTTTCAAGATATTAGTGAGGAAAATAAGCCCTCCAAATTTCATCAATTTATCTGCAACCGTTTTCTAGTTATCGTGTTCACAAAAAACCGTGACATCCACACACACACACACATACACATATACACACACGCAGCCGAACAATTGCTTAGAACATTGTATTATACATTTTTAAATTGAGGAAGTTTTAATTAAATGAATTTGAAAATTTTTGAAAATGTTACCATTAGAAAGGTTCCTTTATGAGGAAGCATAAACTTGAGTTTTCAACAAAATAATTGAATTCTCCACCTAAAAAGATGAATTTGGAACAAAAAAGTGTAATAGTTGATATTTCAAGCAAAAAAATAATTAAATTTCACCCAAAAATTGAATTTTAAAACCAAGTGAACGACATTTCAACAAATAAAGATTTTTCAGTCATGAAAGAAAAAAAAGTTATCCAAATCGTCGAACCTTCAAGCCAAAAGACGAATTTTCTGTACAAAAATGGAATTTTCAACCAAAAAATATTAATTTTCAGAAAAAATTATTTGTTATAAAATAGTTCAATTTTCAAACAATCAGATGAATTTTCAACTAAAAATATTAATCTTCAACAAAAAAGTTATTTCTTAACAAGGTTAAGCAAAAAAGATTAATTTGCAACTAAACAGTTGCATTTTTATCCAAGAAAGATGCAATTTTCATCCAAGAAAGATTTTATTGACTTTTCCATATCAAACTATGAGTTTTAAACAAGAAATAAATTTTCTACGAAAATAGTTGAATTTTCAAACCAAAAAGACTAATTTCCAACAAAACAGTTGAATTTTAAACCAAAAAGCATGACTTTTCAACAAAATTGTTAAATTTTCAACCAAACAGTAGCATTTCTCTCCAAGAACGGTGCAATTTCTACTGAAATAGATCAATTTTTTAATTAAAAAGACAAATTTACAAAAAAATAGTTGAATTTTCATCCAAAAAAGAATTCAGTTTAAATTCAACAATAAGATTCAATTTAAAAAAAAAAAGTAAATTTTCTGTGAAAATATTTGAATTTTCAACCCAAAACGACGAATTTTTAACAAAAATGTTTCACTTTTATCCGAGAAAGATGCAATTTCTACTAAACTAAATGCATTTTTAAATTAAAAAGACAAATTTTCAAAAAAATGGTTGAATTTTCTTCCGAAAAAGTTGAATGTTCAACACTAAGATATGAATTTTGAACAAAAAGTACATTTTCTATGAAAATATTTGAATTTTTAACCCACAAAGAAGAATTTTGAACAAAACAGTTGAATTTTCAACCAAAAAGAATGATTTTTTAACAAAATTGTTGAATTTTCAAACAAATAATACAATTTATAACTCAAAAGATAATCTTCAAGAGGAAGCAACTGCAAAAAAAAAAAGAATTATAAATACAAGGCAAATTAATTACTAATAAGAATAATATGTAAGTTAATATTCAACTGCCAGAATGTTAAACTTGTATACATTTTAAACTAGAATCTTTTATAAACGGAATAAAAATATTTCATATTTATTCTTCTTGACAGTTATTTAAAGTTATAGAAATTCACTGACTTTTACAAGATTTATGTTTGTTAATTCCCTGACTTTTCCCTGACCAATAAAATTCCCTGACTTTTTTTTTTAATTGTTGTTGGCTAGGTTCGTTTTTCACTGACCAGATTTCTTTGGCGCGTACAATTCATATTAAATTTATGTATACTTACTGCGAGTTATTTGTTTCATTTGCGAATTTCCAAAAATTACGTACATGAATGAAAGACCCCCCCCCTTCCGTAACGAATCGTAGCAAAATATCTCGACCCCTCCCACCTCCTTGAGCTGTAACGTAATTTAAGTTGGGTCCCTAATAAGCAAACACTATTTGAATAAAAAGTGTTAGCACAAATATTTTCGCTTAGCCCAGATACTTCGATATAATTATAATATATTTGATATAAAGTTAAAAATATTTACTATTGAAATAGTTTACTTTAGGCCACACGTCTTTTACTTCAACATTTTTTAACTTTTTCATGACGAAAACTAATAGTACCAACTGACAATTTGTTATGATGACAATTTTTACAATTAACTGTTTGAACATTTCTAAATTTTTTAAATTAAAAAATGAAAATTTCCATTAAAGATTTTCACGCCCATATCTCTAATGATGACTGTTTACAGTTTAAAAGGACTCCAGCTTCCACGGCATTGTATAATAACTACTTCTCTTTACCTGTTGTAGTATACAGTGCTGAAGACCAAAATTGTCTCGGAAATATTGAGACAATACTGTTTGAAATACCTCTTGTATTTCAAAATATTTTGACATAATATTTCTACCCGCCCTTATTTCACGATTAGTCGTTTACCTTTAAATATTTCCTGACCTAAAGAAGTAGGGAAAGGGTGATTTTAGATAAATAAACCAAAAATGACAAATTCCATCAAAAAATGCTCAGAAGAAATTTTGTAGGATTTTTTGCATATTATTTTCGAGAAATAAAACCCAAGCATCAAGTCTTATCAAAAAATGGTTGAGGGAGAAATTGTAGATATTTTAAAAAGCTTCAATTCTTCTTTTAAACATTCTTCACGTATCTGTCGTTGGCTAACAAACTCTCTCTTTCTTTTAGAATACAAAAGTGTGCCAAAACTCGACGATTTGATCCGTTCATTTTTTCGAGAGTTGTCATGTTTACGGACATACAGACAGACAGACAGACGCCATTGCCAAAACTTGATTTTCGGCTTCAGGGGATCTCAAAACGTGGAGATCCGTTTAAAAATTGAGGTGTGAAATTTCGGCCTATTGTAATACTTTCTCAATCATAAATGCTTAGAATGTAAAAATGATTACATATTTTAATGAGTGAAGACTTGTTTTATGCATTAGAATTGTAATTCTAATTAGAAATTCTAATTAAAGTTTTTAATTTTTTAATATAAAAATTATTCCAATTAGAAAGTTTTCTATTAAAAATTATGACTTCTAATTTAAAGTAAAAATTCCTAATTTTGAAGGTTTCAATTAAAAATCATTTAACATTGAAGGCTTTTAATTAAAAATTATATAATCTTTATCGGTTATATTAGATTTTGTTTAACTTCGCAAGCGTTCCTCATTTAAAAGATCAATTTAATAAATTCTGAAATTATTAGATTTTTATCGTCGCAAAATAATAGCAATGCTTTTATTCATAACCCTGCAACCTTAACATTTACACATTTGCAAAGAAAAAAAAGTTTTGAATGTATGTGAAAATTTAGTATAAGTTCCTGGAGTTAATTTTTACATAGAATTGATTGGTGCAGTTTACTTCTAACCTAGGATCAATATTCATTAATTTGTTTCAAATTATTTAATAAAAAATTGCTGTAAGAAAGTGAAAATTTAATACATGTTTCTTTATCCATTTTAAAGAAACATTGATATCATCTTTTAACACACCGGAATGTGAAATGTCAATTGGAAAAATAAATATTTACCTAATTACAAAATTAGCATTAAAATTAATTATTGTGGCAAACCTTTAATATTGTCAGTAATTTATTTTCTGTACAAATAAAATAAGGATTGGAATTTCAAAAGTATTATCATTTTATATTAATTTGTTATTTTGTAAATCATGTCAGAATCCCTGCTTCTACTTAACGATGTTTTGAGATAACATGGAGAAGCTGCAAGGATAATAGATTTAAATTCATTACCCTTAAAGCCGCAGAGCAACGATTGTACCTACAGAGAAAGAGTGAAGGAAGGTAGTACGAAGAGGGCAGTAGCTACGCACCGCACGAAAGTAGTTGCTATATATATTGTTCCCCCACTCCGCCGCCACTTGCCGCATCTAGGTGTATAATATCTTTGGTAGAGGGGGGCTTGCATGTTGGTGGCGGAAGTGAGAACGTGTTTAGTGACAGGTGGAGAGAGAATTTTACGGAATTTGTGTGGAAGGTGTGAGTGGAGTGTGAGGGTGGAAGCCGAGGAGGTGAGTAGGGTTGTGTGGGGTGAATTGGGGAGATAAAAAGTGAGTTTCAGCGTGGGTGGGAGGTGGTATCTAGCTGGATAGGGAAAGTGAGGTTAGGTTGGCAAGTAATCGGGGGAGTTCGTGGTCAGAAGTCCTGGGCTTTCGAGGGTTCAAGGGTGGTTCTCGAAAAGTTAGGGGATGCTAAGGGAGAGAAAGGGGTGTCTGCAGGGACTGAGGAATTGAAAAAAAAGGGGGGGGGAAAGGAAAATTTGGCGGCGAAAGACGCCAACATTTTGCAGAGACATCTGTCGGTTGCGGCAGGTACTGCATGGATAGATCCCATTTACCGGCGGTAGAGCGGGAGGTGGGCAGCGAGAGTACTGGCAGTGCTGGTAGTGAAACCGACGGGGAGGGAATTTTCCACAAGCCACGACGGCCAACAACGCGTCGCCCGGTGTCGAGCGGTGCGTCGGGGAGAGGGAGAAATCGGGACGGTGGCAACGAAGGAAGCGAGAAGGTAAGGGAGAGAGCGTCAAGCGCAAGTGACGGGGAGGATCTCTTGAAAAGGAAGAGAGACAGCCAAGAGAGTCCGGAGAAAAGCGAGGTCGAGAGCCCGTTTAAAAAAAGCGGGATAACACCGAGGTCACCCCCCAAAAAAATGGAGGGGATGTTGGAAAAGGAGGCTCTCGGGATGTTGTTAGGTGAGATCAGGGGGCTGAGGGAGGACGTAAGGGGGACCGAGGAGCAGATGGAAGGTATGAGGGAAGACCTGCGAATCAGAGATGAGAAATGGGAAAAGGAGGTGAAAGAGCTGAGAGAGAGAGAGTAGATGGGTTAGAGAGGGAAAGAAAAGAAAAAGAAGTTAAAATAAAACAGATGGAAGAGGAGATTAGGGCGTGGAAAGAAAGGACGGAAAAAAGGCTTGAGAAGGTGGAGGGCAGGACGGAAATGGAAATAGGAGTCGGGGGTAGCGGGGGCGAGATTAAAGGTATTTGGGAGAGGGTAGGGAATATGATAGAAGAGAAAGTGGGAGAGCGTAGGAATGAAAAGGAGGAGAGGGCAGATAGGGAAAGGATAAGGGCAATGGAGTTGAGAATGGAGAGAAAGGAGAAGGCAGACAGGAGAAATAATATTGTGATAAGAGGGTTGAAGATGAAGAGCGGGGAAGAAAGGGAGGGCGTGGAGGCGCTGCTACAGAGCATAGGGTGGAATAAAGGCAGTGTAGGGAAAGTTAAGTTGGAGGGGAGAAAGGAGAAAGAAGTGGCGGTTGTGGAGTTGGAGAGCTGGGAAGAAAAATTGGGGGTAATGAGAAATAAAAATAGGATAAAGGATAAGGAAGTTTTCATCGATCACGATTTGACGAGAAAGGAAAGGGATGTACAGAGAATGCTGTACGACAGGGCTAGGAGGGAGAGGAGTGAAGGGAGATCGGCGAAGGTAGGATATCGGAAAATAAAAATAGACGAGAAAATGTGGGTGTGGGACGAGGAGAAAGAGGTGTTGAAGGAAGTGCAGGGGAATTTGTTTCGTAGGAAGTAGGGGGGCGGGGGTAATGCAGGGTAGACGAGTTTTGAAGGTGCTTTACTGGAACGTAGCAGGGGTAAAGAAGAAGGATGAGGAGTTCTGGAGGTATATCCAGGAATTTTATGTGGTAGGACTGGTAGAGACGTGGGTGGAAAGAAAGGAATGGGATAGAATAGAGCCAAAGCTGCCAAGGGGGTATAGGTGGAGACTCCAGGAGGCGGTCAGAGTGAAGAAGAAAGGAAGGGCTAGTGGGGGAATTATAACGGGGATTAGAGATGGATTAGAGGAAGAAGCTCACGGAGAGGTAGAGGGGGAGGGAGTGCAAATTAGGAAAGTAAAGATAGGAGGGGTAATGTGTAAGTTTGTGACAGTGTACAATAAGGATGGGATGGAAAGAATTAAAGAAAGGGTGGAAGACCTGTTAGGTGAAAGAGAAGAGGGTATGGTGGTACTGGGTGGGGACTTTAACGCGAGGATGGGGAGGGAAGGGGGCCTTTACAGGGAAGGGGAAAGCTTCGAAAGGAACTCAAAGGATAGGTTAATAAATAAGGAGGGGGAGATTCTAAGGGACTGGATGGAGGATAGAGGCTGGGCGGTGGCAAATGGTATGGCAACTGGGGACGAAGAGGGAGAATACACATACGTAGGTAAGGTGGGGGTATCGGTAATAGATTATGTAGTTATGAATATGCAAGGGTGGGAGGAGATGGAGAGATTCGCAGTAGAAGGGAGGGTAGAATCAGACCATCAGCCATTAGGGTTGTGGATAAGGGGTGAGAACGGCGGAAGGCAAGGTGGGGAAGAAGTGTCGACGGGGGAGAGGGTTAGCTGGACGAGGGAGGCGATAGAGAAATATAAGGAGCAGTTAGGGAAGGTACGCTTCGAAGGGGAGACGGTGGAAGAGATATGGGAGGATTTAAAAGAGAAAGTGAAAGGGTGCGTGCAAAAGAAGGTATTCAAAAAGAAGAAGAAAGGAATGGTGAAGCCGTGGTGGGATAGGGAATGTAAAAAGATGAAAAGAAAGGTGAAGAGGAAGTATAAGAAGTGGAAAGAGGGTACTGCGAAAAGGGAGGAGTACGTAGAAATGAGGAAGGGGTTTAGATTGATGTGTAAGAAGAAAGAACAGGAAAAGGAGAAAGAGATGGAGGAGGAGTTAGGAAATGTTAAGACAGAAGGGGACGTCTGGAAGATAATAAATAGGTTTAGGAAGCGTAGAGTAGGGATAAGCGACAAGATAGGGAGTGAGGAGTGGAGGGAGTTTTTTAAAGAATCATTTCAGGGCTCAGATTCAAGGAAGAGAGATGATGGGAGTAGAAGAGCGGGGGAGGCAGAGATGGAGGAGTTGAATGACGAGGAGATAGAGAAACAGATAAGGAAGTTAAAAAGGTCAAAATCAGCAGGGCTGGATGGGCTAGAGAACGAAGCATGGCTGTTTAGTACACAGGAGGTTAGGGAGAGGCTGAAGGAGGTAGTGAAGAAATTATGGAGGGGGGAGGGATTCCCACGAGGGTGGAGAGAAGGATTAATAGTGCCTCTGTATAAGAAACGAGAGAAGGATAGGCAGGAAAATTATAGGGGGATTACGCTAATGAATACGGCGTATAAAGTATACGCGATGGTAGTAGCGGAGAGGCTGCGGAAGGATGTCGAGGGGAAAGGAATATTGCCAGAGACGCAGGCGGGCTTTAGGGCAGGTAGGAGTACTATCGACAATATCTACGTTCTGCAGCACGTGGTGGATAGAGAATTAGCGAAGAAGGGATCGAGAGTGTACGCGTTTTTTGTGGATCTAAAAGGCGCGTTTCCGTCGGTGGATAGGGGGAGGTTGTGGGTGGCGATGCAGGAGAGGGGAGTGGAGAGAGGCCTGATCGAGAGGGTAAGGGAGATATATGAAGAAACCAAAGATAAGGTAAGAGGAGGACAGGGGATTTCGGAGGGATTCTGGATGGATAGGGGGTTAAGACAAGGGTGTCCGCTTAGCCCGACGCTTTTTGCGATTTTAATTGCGGATATGGAAAGTAAGCTGGAGGCCGGAGTGGTAGGAGGAGTCAGGATAGGAGGGGTTAGAATTTGGTCGCTAGCGTATGCAGATGACATAGTGTTGTTGGCAAAAAGCGAGGAGGCCTTAAAGGAAATGATGAAGAGGTTGAGAAGATACCTGGATAAGAACAGGTTAGAACTGAATGCGGAAAAGTCCAAGGTTATGGTTTTCAGAAAAGGAGGTGGAAGGGATAAGGAAGGGGAGTGGAAGTGGAAGGGAAAGGCGGTGCAGGCGGTGAAAGTGTTTGTGTACCTGGGCTTCTTGTTTCGGAGGAATGGCGGTGTGGATGGTCACATAAAAGAGAGAGTGAGGAGGGCAAATGTGGTGATGAGGCAGGTGTGGGGGTTGGGAAAGAAGTTAATCGCAGATGATTTTGGAAGGAGAATGAAATTGTTTGACTCACTAGTGATGAGTGTGCTATTGTATGGAGTAGAGGTGTGGGGGTGGAAGGAAAGCGAAGAGGTAAATAGGATACAGGAGAGGTATGTAAAGTGGACACTGGGGTTGGCAAGGAACACGCCTAATTATATTGTCAGGAGGGTGACGGGGAGAACGAGTGTAGGGATTCTAGCGGGGAGTCGAGCGTGTAAATATGAGGAGAAATTTTTGGAAGAGGGGGGAAGTAAGCTGGTTAGGGAGTGTTGGTGGGAGAAGGAGAACAGGAGAGGGGGAGGGAAGATGGAGGTTGAAAGAGAAAGGTATTTTAGAACGAATGGACTGCATATGGATGAATTGAGAAGGATGCATGAGGAAGGAAGGAAGGTATATGAGTTGATTAAGAAAAACAGCATGGAGAGAGAGAAGACAGCAGGGGAAGAGAGAATAAGAGAGACAAGGTTTAATGGGAACTATGTGTGGATTATGCCAACGGCGAGAGCGCAATATTTGTGTGAGAAAGGAGAGAAAGGAAGTCAGGAACTGATAGCGAGGATGAGATGTGGGTGCATGGAGGGTTTCAATAGGTT
>CAKNYM010044230.1:6390-21980 GCA_932195095.1 Andricus curvator | reverse complement strand
GTTAATACATCTTGGATAGAGAGTATATACTCGTGTCCAGATTGTGTTATAGGCAGTGGTCCAAAAATGTCCATTGCAATTTTATCTTTAGGTGCCACTGGTACATCGGGAATCGCTGCTTCGATTTTTGGCCTAATACGTGTCAATTTCTCTCTTTGACAGATGTCACATTTCTTAATAAAGTCGCTTTATGGTTTTGTTTTCTCCAAAGTGACCTGATCCGATGTTTCCATGTGCTTCAGGCAGAAGGTTTTGTTTGTCTTCTCTCGTTCACTCTTTGTTTGGTCGATCACATACAAAGAATGCATGTTCTGGGAATTTTTTATGAAGAAGAAAGCTGAGCATGTCGTGCAACCGCACTTTTTCAGTGTTTATTATTAGAGGGTCTTCCATGTGAAATTTGAAGATTTTCCAGTTCTTGCGGTTTGTGAAATCCTTGATTTTCTTATAAAGCAGTTTAATCCAGTCTTTTTCTTGATAATCAGGGAGTTGGATTCGTAAAAGGGAAAACATATTCTGTTTGCTCACTTTTATCCAGTTTTTTCAGTTAGCGACAGGTTTTGTCTTAACTTTATTAGGGAATCGATTTCTTTTCCATGCCCTATATTCTTCACCTACTTCTTTTTCGTCCTTGGGTTCAGCGGATCTAAGCTGCATGGGTTCCACTTCAGCATTTTTGCTGTCCGTTTCAGAAGGTTCGTATTCGGTGCTCATGTCCGGAACTTCTATTGCATTTCCTTCTTCACCGTCTCCTTCACGTGTTGGATACATACGCGACAATGCATCGGCGGCTGTATTTTCTTTCCCTTTTATATATTCGACTACACATTGGTAACCCTCAAGGCGAAATCTCCATCTGAGTAGTTTAGACGCTGGATCTTTAATATTGAAGAGCCATTTCAGGGCCTGATGATTTGTTTGGATTATGAACTTTCTTCCTAACAGGTATTGCCTTAATCGTTTGACTGCCCAGACTATAGCAAGCAGTTCCTTTTATGTCGTGTCGTAATTCATTTCAGGTTTATTGAGTGTCTTAGAAATGTAACAGCAGGGATGACCTTCTTGAGAAAGGATGGCCCCGAGACATACATTTGAAGCATCTGTTGTTAAAACAAATTGCTTTTTGTAATCAGGGTATCTCAACACTGGCGATGAGCATAAGCAGTTCTTTAGATCTCCGAAGGCTCTCTCGCAAGCTGATGTCCATTGAAAACGGTGATTTTCTTTTGTAAGGTCAATGAGTGGCTTAGCCCTCGTGGAAAAGTTCTTAATAAATTTTTGATAATATCCGGCGAGTCCCAGAAACGATTTCACCTGTTTTGGATTTATAGGTGTTTTGAAGTCCCTTACCGCTTGAATCTTATTGGGATTCGGTTTTACCCCTTCTGCTGTGATCACGTGACCCAGATATTCCAACTCTGGTCTGAGATACTCACATTTATCAGGCTGCAACTTCAATCCCGTTTGTCGCAGCCTTTCGAAGAGTATGACGAGGTTCTCATTGTGTTCCTTGAGGCTTGATCCGAAAACGACGATGTCATCAAGGTAAACAAAGCAAATGTTTCCTACCAAACCTCTAAGAGCTGTGTCCATCATCCTCTGGAAGGTTGCCGGCGAATTCTTAAGACCGAATGGCAATCTCTCGAATTCGAAATGACTTTGCTGTGTACTGTAGCCTGTATATTTTTTTGATTCTGGATCCATAGGTATCTGATGGAATCCGGAGCTTAAATCAAATGCTGAAAAGAACTTCGCCTTTCCTAAGTGGTCGAGTATATCATCAATTATTGGTAGCGGGTATGCGTCTAGGTCAGTTCTTTCGTTTAGCTTCCTGAAATCAATGACAATGCGCCATTTTTTCTTTCCAGAAGCATCGGCTTTCTTGGGAACGACCCACAATGGTGAGTTGCAAGGTGATTTTGACATAGAGATTACTCGCTTATTCAGCATCTCTTTCACTTGACGATTAATTTCAGCTTTATGGCACTCTGGTTGGCGATATGAAGGAATGTTAATGGGTCTCTGGTCTTTTAAGATAATTTCGTGTTTTGCTAAATTTGTGCATGGGAGAGGATCTCCTTCTAAGGTAAAAATATCGTGATAACTTTGGACAATTTTGTTTATTCCTTCTCGGTGTTTTTCTTCAATATGCGAGAGTCTTGTATTTTCTCTAAGAAGTTCTAATCTCTTGGCTAATTCCTTTGTCGTAATATAATGTACCCTCTCTTCGTGTTCGGGTTGAACAGATATGTACTTGGGTTGAATTTCCGTGGTTGAAAGCGTTATCATTTATTCTGTTTGATTAGAAATCGGAATTCGTAATTCATGGTTCTGAATTCTGTAGATTGAGTCTGGAATATGTGGATGATCTGTAATTAGCATATGCCCTTGTTTCTTTTCTACTTGCATGGTAATTATTTTAATCGAGCTTTTTGGTACAAATATACCGTCATCGTGCAATTCATGTTTAAAATTTTCCAATTGTAGATGAGTGTTTGAAAGGCTAAATTTATAACTATACATGAATGGAAGCCCGATGATTCCATCTTCGGGTAGTGGAAAATCATTTGGTACAATGACGAACACATGCTCTTTTCCCTGAAATTTTAATTTTGTTATTTCATTTGTTCGGTGTTGGTAATTTCCCATAAAGAACACTTTGCTAGATTTTTCACGTGGATGATTAGAATGAACAAGTTCATCCTTGTTTAGGTTGAGTGAGGATCCACTGTCCACTAAAAGTCTTCCCGTTCTGTTTGTACCATGTAAGTTTGCTCTAATTGAGAATAGTCTTCCTGACATTGCGGAGACTCTATCTCTGTTGACAGTTGGTCCTCTTGATAGTCCAGAACGTTTTCTGTGAGTTCTCCCTCCACCTGTAAATTGTGAACACGATTCGGTGGGCGGGACGTTGAGTGTCCTATCGGAAAATTTCGGTCTTTGCTATAGCATTGGGATTCGTTGTGTCCCGATCTTTTACAGATTTTACAAAACATTTGAAGTCTCTGTTGTAAAGGCAGAGAGTGATTTGGAGGGTTGTCAATGCTTGGGTACTTTGAAGCGGACGGGGCATGTTGGAATGCTGACCTAGGTTGAGCAAACGTTGTTTTTGTCAGGGGTTTGTTACCGGGAGGTCTAAAATTTGAGTATCTGCTGTGATGCTTTTCCCTATACTAAACCTCGGATTCTAAGGCTTCCTGCTGTGCTTCGTTCAAAGTATTCGGTCGCAGAGGACGAACTTGTGCGCCGATTTCATCCTTCAAGTTCATTATGTATTTTTTTTACTGCCAATTTCTCCTCTATTTGAATTGCTGAACGTCGCGAGGTTGGGTTCGATTGTTCGTTTTGGACCGCGTAAATGAGTTCATTATAATGTTGTCGGAACCGCATATTATAATTTTGAACGGTTTCCATGCCTGTTTGCTTGACGGATTCAAGTTTTAACCGACTCAACTCAACTGAACTGATTATACCTACATTTTGTCTCAAAGCGGAGAACAACTGATCGTAATCATCTATTGAGCTGAAGCGGATAGCGCGTTTTGCTTGATCTTTAATTTTTTCGGCTATGATGAAATCCAAAAGTAAATCCGGTTGCGAACATCTCAATTTCGCACGTTTAAGTGACTTAATAAAGTCCTCGACGCCGACATCATCACGTCCTCTCAATTCTTCGACGGTTCTGCTGATATCCTTCGCGGAAATGGACGTTGTCGCGGGAATGGATGTTGCCTGTAAACGAGACGCTTGAGAATTCGCGAAATTTCTTTGCCGAGTCGGGAATGAAGAGCTGCTACTAGACTCTCGACGTTAAACACGATTTATTCGCACGCTTTCCTGAGGATGTTGGGTTACTGCTGGTGCGTTTGGCCTGTGATTTTCACCCTGTTCCGTTCGATTATTTTCAAGTGGGGGAAGAGATGAATTTTCTAATTTTTTGGCATCGAGATTTTCGCAAGGGGGATCTTTTCGTGAATTGCTGGCTTGCGGAGGAAGAGACAAAGTTTCGAGTTTTGATGAATCCCCATTTTCGCATGAGGTATTTTTTCTCTAGTGTTGTGACGAGAGCTCTTATCTTCCGTTAACAACAAATTCCCCTGTTTAGCGATATATTCGATTTCTCGTGCGCGCTGAGCATTTTCACTATTTAAAATTCGTAATGCATCTTGAATTTGCTTTTGGGAAGTTTCCATACTAATCAATTCATCGATGATGAATTCCATGGGGTCATCCATCATTGTGGGTACTTCCTGCGAACCGGACCCTAAATTTTCGCTAGACATTTCCCGAGCAGTGAGGAAAGGATTAGAATCGGGATTAAGTTTGCCTAAAAATCCTTCACTTGTTTCCGATTCTTGCGTCAAATATTCTACTAAGTTTTTTCTATAGGCTGAGAACGCCAGTGTGAGGTAGTATTCCTATCGTCAAATTAAAAACTTGTTCGTTCGGATCATGACGCAAATTATTTTAAAAAAATATTTTATTGATTTTATAATCTAAACGTAAGCGTTTGTTGAAGGAAGAAGCCGCGTATTGCTTCTTACTATTTTCGAATAATTACAATTTTCATCTAACTTACGCAACAAGAGTTTGAGAGACGCTGGCGCAGTTGAGAATCGATGGTAGGCTGGCTGACGTTGGAAGGATCAGGCGGGATGCTGCAGCTCCGTAGGCTGACAGCTGGCCGGAAAATCAGGAAATTCTTTGCCTCCCGCGGTGTCTCCTTTGAAGAGTGACGTCGCGCCTTTCTTAAGAGTCACTAGTACGTTCCCTTAATTTTTACTATTAGCGTGATCTCTTTTGGCTAAAGATTAATCGTTAAATGATAATCTTTATATGCCCTGGTAGTTCACTTGTGCTATCTTTAAAAACCTTGTAGGTTTTCACAAATATGGAACTATAATGCCACAATTCACAAAACTTCACTTAAATGAATTAACTACACAGATCCTTTATTATCCCCGAAGAACGTCGTATCGATCAAAGGGATCGTGGTTAGGATCGCCAAAATTATGTGACGGTATAGTAAATTACACTGTTTTAACTTGAATATAAGATACGTTTGTTTATTTGACCGAAAGATATACAGAGTGACCTGTTCGTAGACAGGGCGCAAGGACTACTGAGGCCCCGAGGGCCTTGTGTAGGCGTCGTAGGCAGACTACCCTTAGCTAGAATCTATGAGAGGGGAGAGTGGTGAATTACAAGTATTACACTTTGTCATCAATTCGGGATTTTTTCCCCAAAAGTGAAAATGATTTCAATAAAAACAGAAAACAAAAGGTGTGGTTAAAACCTGGCAAAGGAAAAGAAGATCTCTTACTGAATGCCTACATTTTACTATTGGGTAGTAAGTATATGATTATTTGTTTATATTTGAGAGGAACTATGAAGTATATAATAACATATATGATTTGTTACCAAAAACGTTTTTCTAGTTTATATTATTATATTAAGTTTCTCATGAACAGAAAATGGAGAAAAAAATAATTTAACATTAGAAATATCATAAATAATTGTATTGTTTTATTGGTGTTGGATCAGTGTTATAATCTCAAAATTAAATTTCCTCGTATTATTCTACAACTATTATAACTAGATATTTTTTTCGCTGTATAACACAACTGTTTTCTGAAATAAAAATTTACTCTATATAGCAAACAAACATTTACTTTAAACACTTTTTCGTTAAGACGAAGAATGTGTGATCTAACCTCTAAATTCAACAGTTTCATTTTACACAAAAAGTTTTGATATTTAAAATTTTTTCGTTTTACAGACACAATACGGTTAAAAAATTTAGTGAATATAATAAGCGGAAAAATAACTATTGTTATAATATTTGTTGAGTAAAATGTGGTAATCGAAATTTGAGGTTAGAGCTTGGATCCAACACCTTTAAACTGAAAAAAGAATATTTAAGTAATTTCAATTTTTTAGTCTTCAATACTGAGAAATTGTAATTTATAAAAATTGGAAATTTAACTTTTTAAAATTCTATAAATTCATTTCACGTATCAGCCTACAAGTTAGCAATAAAAAGAAAATTTCCATCAAGCCAAAAGTGGTAAGAAAAATAAAAAAAAAAATAATCCCAACTCACGATACAGGATTTTTTATAGCATTTAAAAAACAAATAATATTTTTTCAAGGTGTTGAAACTAACACTCTTCAGTAAAATATAATGTATTTTTTCGCATTTGTAGAAAGCCACAAGGAAACTGAATTTTCAACAGCAAGAAGCAAAAGAGCAACAAAATGGAAGCATTTTGGAGAAGTATTCAAACTTTATGAACACTCGTGAAGTAATGAAAGATTCTGAAAATTTTGATAATGATGAACGCACATTGGATTTAGATGACACTTTTCTTATTGATCCACGTAACTAAAGCTGCCTCCATTTTTACTCACTTGTTTGCTTTCGCTTCATTTTTAAAGCTTTGACCTCTATTTTATTTCATTGTGAAAATTACTGCGTTAGAAGTGTAAATTTTTCAATGTTTTTTTAAAAATAGTGTCACTTTTTAAGGCATTTTGGAAATAAATATTTTTTAAATTAAAATAAAGGAAATGCGTATAAATAAAATGTATCTATCTATTAAATATCTAGATAAAGTTAATGAAATTCAAGTTGTTTCTAAATTTGTTATCAGTCATTGAGCCATTAAATTTAAAATTTCTGTATTTTGAGTGTTTTAATTTTCAATTCCTAGGAGAAGAGAACTATCTTGAAAGAGAACGTTCTTCATATGAAAGTTCTCCACAAAGGGAAAAAATCCTGAAACACAAAGATAATTCTGAAAGCATGGACGTCAATTTAAGGAGAATATCTGAGCCCAGGAGTCTCAACCAAGAAACTCCAGGAGTTTCAATAGCTCGATCACGATCTCTACCTTCAGAATCTGAACAAACAAGGCCTACACAACGGTTATCAGCAGAAAGAAACTTTACTCCCGCTCGTGTTCGTTCAAACCAACCAAAAATACAAGAAGATGCACGATATGTACAATAACCTTCTGATGATAATTGGGTTTGTATAATATATTACCTTCTTTATAGAAACGTTCATTTCCAAATGAAACTCTGGTTCTGTGTACCATTAATGTTAATAATAATTTCATAAATTACAAAACAAATTTTTTGAAAACAGATACATCTTGGTGCAAACGCGACTATATGCAATTATGCATATTGATATATGGGAGACAATTAAGTCACACTCAGACTCAAGATTTGTTCGAGAAGTACTTCAAAAGCTATCGGGAACGGAAGAACTACAAAAAAGATGTTTGGATGAAGAGAAGGCAAACAAAGGAAAAGAAAATATCCCAGAAGAAGAACACAGAAAACCATTAACCCCGGAAAAGATCGAAATATTGAAAGGTATTTGAGTATTTCAGATAATATTTTAAAAAAAGTATTTCTTTTTTTTGCAATTTGAAATTTTTTTTGAGAGGTTCATTTACTTTCTTAATGTATATCTAAAATCTCTGAACATTAATATAATTAATTTTTAAGATAAATTTTATAAATATATATAATATTAATGGTGGTGAATGACATACTTCAGACCAAAAAAGAATTCGTTGTTGGATCCTTTATTCCTTCATATGTAAAGGTGTTGACGTTTCTAAAGCTAAACTTTTCCTCATCAGAACAATAAAATTTGTCAAGTAGCGAAGTTAAATCACATCTTAGATTTAAAAATTAACAATTTGTGTCAACAAGCATTATAAAAGATTAGTAAAGATGTTAGAAATCGATGACATGAATCATTAGCATGGATAAACTTCTAAATTTGATAATAAAAATATAACAAATTATGTCAAAACATATTATTAGTTAGATTAGAAAAGATGCTTAAGCGATGTTGTTTGTCTGAGTGATATAAATTTATAAATATATATAATATTAATGGTGGTGACTGACACACTTCAGACCAAAAAAGAATTCGTTGTTGGATCCTTTATTCCTTTATATGTAAAGGTGTTGACGTTTCGAAAACTAACGTTTTCCTCATCAGAACAATAAAATTTGTCAAGTAGCGAAGTTTAACCACATCAATTAATTATTAATTAATTAATACCATTAAGCCATTTCCCTTTCGGCGAGCCTCAAGGGGTAAGCGTGACACTACCCGATTCGGGTAGTGTTTCTAGGTGGATAGTTTCTTGTAGTAAATAACTACAAGTGTGGGCTCACCACACCCACGACCGCCAACAGCAACGCAGTAGTATCAGACGGTTACCCATCCAAGTACTAACCGCACCCAACACTGCTTAACTTCAGTGATCTAACGGGAACTGGTGTTTCCAGCGTGGTATGGCCGTTAATAATTAATATTATATATATTTATAAATTTATATCACTCAGACAAACAACATCGCTTAAACATCTTTTCTAATCTAACTAATAATATGTTTTGACATAATTTGTTATATTTTTATTATCAAATTTAGAAGTTTATCCATGCTAATGATTCATGTCATCGATTTCTAACATCTTTACTAATCTTTTATAATGCTACTTGACACAAACTGTTAATTTTTAAATCTAAGATGTGGTTAAACTTAGCTACTTGACAAATTTTATTGTTCTGATGAGGAAAACGTTAGTTTTTGAAACGTCAACACCTTTACATAAGAAGGAATAAAGGATCCAAGAACGAATTCTTTTTTGGTCTGAATTATGTCATTCACCACCATTAAAATTATATATATTTATAAATTTATATCACTCAGACAAACAACATCGCTTAAACATCTTTTCTAATCTAAGATAAATTTTATTAGGAAAAGGAAAGATAACGATTTTTTAAATTTGGTACCTATATATTTCCAGACTGTCTTTACGAGAAAATAACGGAGTCTGGTGTAACGGGGAAAAACAGGGCCATAAGGATGATGAAATTGCGGTCTTAGGGATCGTCCATATATTACGTAAGGCGTTTTTCTTTTGTTTAAATAAAGACGAGAATAAAATTGATGTGAAGTTGAAAAGGACACAACGATATAAACAAAAGAAAAACGTCGTACGTAATATATGGACGATCCCTTACATCAGGGCCAAACTTTTATGACGTTCGTAGGAGCATGGAAAAAAATCGGAATCCTTAGTTTTGTACTTTGCTTATATTTTGAAAAAGCACAAGCGACCCGCAATTTGCAATTTAAGTATTAAGATTTATTTTAAACGTTTCATTTTTGTAAGAAGTTCCTGTGTATAGTTCTTGCCTGTTTTTGATAATCGAGCGCTAACATTATACTTTTTAATATGAGAAGGTGAGAAAGTAAGGAAAAAATCTCAATATAAGGGAATCAATGAAGATTCTTCATCTTTACACGTTCGAAAGTTTGTACGTTAGTTAGTATTGAAAACATTGATATGTATATTGATCTGTAACCTTAGTGTTCTCCTAGTCTTAAGATTGAGAACAAAAGACTTATAATGTGTTAAATCAGTGAGATTTATTTATAACTAGGTTCGCGATTTCTTAAAAAGCTCAAGATTATAGTTCCATCACAGTGGGCACAAAATTTCACGACGTCTTAAGGACATCGCTACGACATCTTTAAGACGTCCTATGTCCATGTCTTTGCGATGTTATAAAGATGTCTTCAAATTTTGTGCTCACTAGTATAATAAATAATTAAGGTTTAAAGGTTTTTGTTTTACATAAAATTATTTATGTGCAAAATATGAAAAAAATTTCTATCATATCCGTATGTTAACAACTTATTCAGTTCGTTTATAAAAAGTGTGTAATACTACACCTCGAAAAAATAAATATTTTTTTCAAAATATTATCTTCTTTTATTCTAAGCCATAATTAAAGTCCGTAAAAAACTTTATATAAATAAAAAATAATTTTCTTAATACGTTAAACTAGGACGTCGTACACGACATCGTAAGCTACATCGTAAACGATGTCGTAAACTACGTCGTAAACGATGTCGTAAACTACGTCGTTTACTATCCCAATTTCCGACATCGTATACGACGTCGGTTACGACATCGTTTACGACGTAGTTTACGACGCAGTTTACGATGTAGTTTACGATGTCGGAATTTTCAATAGGGTCCGGAAATTTAGTTGTGTCAAACTTTTGGACATCATTATGTTTAAAGTACGCTTCGCACAGAACATCATTTTTATCTAAGATAATTGAAAGGGCTTTTTCCCATTCCTCTTTTAAATTGTACTCGTGCAATAATTATTATTGAAAACCTTTCAACTTCAGAAGCATAAAACTTATCTCCATGAGACATACCTTCGCAAAATATTTATAACATGGAAATCAAATACTATATATTATTTTCTACTATTCGGAACTTTGAAAAGGCTTCGCGGCGAAACATTTTCCTTGTTCTTGGAGTATGGACTATACTTGCATCCTGCAAATTTTTTCTTGTACTTTTTAACCCGCTTTTCCTTGTTGAATTCTGCAAAGATACCAAAAAATATATTCTTTTGTATTTTCCTTCAACCTGGTACTGAGGATTGAAGAGAGAAAATTTTTAACTTTTAACAACATCAAACACCCGGATACAATGAAACTAAATTCCAAAGGAAACCTTTGGTGCATTTTAAACTGATGAAAAATTCAATATTTATAAAATTCAATAATCCTGACTTTCACGATGAAATCAAAATCTTAATTATTCTCTATTCAAATCCTTATACCGCGAAGGTTACGTTAATTCGTTAGCGCAATAATTCAAAAGTACCTACCTCGTCCATTGCAGGATCTCTACAATTACACAGACTTCAAAAAAAGATGTTTCGCGGTGGATAAAATTATTTACATTATTTAAATCTTTTTTATCTCAATAACAATTTATCTCTGTAAATTACATATCACAATCGTGAATAATTCAAATTGTGTCAATGTCAACAAAGACAGCTACCATTCAATACGCGTGCCACACTAGCGCCAGACACGGGAACGGAAGTACTGTATAACCATTTTCGTACGACAAAAATGTGCTCATTTTCGGTTACACTATAGTAGTAGCTCTTTTTCAATTTTTCTGAAAATCAAGCTTTTCCCATTTAAAACCCCCATGTTAATTTCAAAGGCTCGGGGGCACGGATTAAGTCTGACAAAAAAAGAAAACAAGAAAAATGTTAAGTTGATAAACTGTAAATATAAATTAAGTATTTATTTTTTTAATTGAAATTGGTTCGACTCTTAACAATAGAATAATAATAAAATGGATTTTATAAGACGATTCTGAATCTGTTCATAATTAAATAATTTATAGATTTTTACGTTAAAAATTGAACTATTTCAATTCGAAAGCCTTAGTAATTAATGAAATGTATGCATCCGATTGAAACTTCAAAATCTTTTTTCAATTTTTAAAAACATTTTAATTAATACATTCATAATTAAATGCTTTTATTCCATTTCCAATTCTATTTAAATATTATTGCATTCTAAAATACTCCATTTTTTAAGCAATCAGTTTGAAAATTTTTAATTAAAAAATGTTTCTTTCAATATTCAACAATATTTGACTGTTTATTTCAAATAAGAAAGTATAAATATATATTTATATATATTATATATATATATATATATATATATATATATATATATACAGGGTGATCCACCAATAGTCATAAAGCTTTGAATGTCAAATTCTTTGTTAAAAAGCAAACAACAAATCATATTGACAAAATGTTGCGCGAACAATAGTTTTCAAACTATTAAGCATTTTAATTGGCCAATAGAAACTCACTATTTCTGCGCGCCCATAAGCTTCCTGCGCGAATTTTTTTACCAAGGTTCACTTCAGATCAGTAGAAAAATAGTTATTAACCAGACTAGAGTTCCTCTAGGGAGAGTTGTGTCACGTTACCCCCTCCACTAGCCGACGCGAAACCGGAATCGGAAATACGTAGCTAAGCGCGAAACATTTAAAGTATTCTAGATGTCTCACTCAGCAAAACTTTAATCAAAAAGCCAAAAACAAAGAAGAAGCAAAGCTTGAAGAGAAGGTTATGTGTCACATATTTTCATGTAGTGTTTGTTTTGAGAATACACTTGCTTAATGAAAAAACAATAGTGTCGTGTTGCATTCTCTACTGCCGTAATAGTTCTGGCCAAGGTTTTTACTTAAGACAAATCCCAAACGATCCTAAGCTTAAGCAATTATGGATGGAGAGTATTAATCGTGATTATTGGATACCTCACTCGAAATCAGCTGTTTGTGAGGTTAGATTGTAATTTTCAATCAATTATGTAATAAAAGTCGGAAATGCACCTTATTTTTTCACGATTGCAGGTACATTTTGACTGTAACATGTGGCAAACTATTATTTACTATTCAATCAGTGTCTAAACATTAAATTTGTCTTGAAAGTCCCGCCAATTTCAAAACATCCGATTCCGCTTTCGCGGCACCAATCAGAAGCGGAGTAAGCGGTGACACAACTCTCCCTAGAGGAACTCTAAACCAGACAAGAGAGAAACTGTTACCGAAGCAACATGAAGTTGCAAACCATAGCGCCGTCAATTGTTCATTGCGTGTTTCCCACGATTTAAAATACAAATTATAAAAATTCTTTTCTAAATAAAAAGATATTCAGAATATTCTCATCAGTCGAGGAAATGAAGCGCAACTTCCTGTTGCATTATGATAAAAGCAGGTTCTAAAGATTTTTGGACAGTTTTTTAACCATGGCATCAGACTGTTATGGTCGCGTCTTGACGACAAGTAGTCGTCTGCCTTGAACAATTCTAAAGCTTTTGAAAGTTGGGAAAATTCTCATCAGTGCAGGGAATCAAGCGCAACTTCCTGTTGTATTATGATAAAAGTAGACTTCAAAAACTTTTGGAACAGTTTTTGTACTAAGGCTTGTGACTGTCATGGTCCTGTCTTGACGACAAGCAATCATCTGCCCTTAACAATTTTAAAGTGTTTAAATTTGGGAAAGTTCTGATCACCCGAGAAAATTAAGCACAACTTCCGGTAGAATTTTGCCAAAAGGTTGTTCAAAAGATTTTTAGACAGTTTTGTTAACCATGGCATCAGACTGTTATGGTCGCGTCTTGACAACAAGCAGTCATCTGCCTTAAACAATTCTAAAGTATTTAGAACTTGGGAAAATTCTGATCACCCGAGAAAATGAAGCGCAAATTCCGGTTGCATTATGATATTACCTCCAGCTGAATCCTCGAGATGGTGGGTCGAAAAATTGAAAAAATGAAGATTTTGTTTAAATTATCACAATTCAGTGTGTTCTTGGCAACAAATAAAGAGGAAAAGTTAAATTTAAGAGAACTGAATTTTCCATGAGTTCGAATTTTTCATACATAGAAACAAAAATGATGCCTCTTGAGATTTAATTAATGGTACATACATAGGTCTCCTGACATAATTTTCCATATTTCAGTCGCTCAAAGAACTACCTCAGTTCGGTTTCATTATGATGTCATGTCGCACTTCCAATTAATTATTTAATTTTTCCAAAGGAACTTTTTTGTTTGTTTTCCTTACGTACTTCGCAGTGTGAAATTCTTATTCCTATCAATTTGGCGAACGATAAATTCATAATTTATAATGAATTATACAAGTCAAGAGTATTGTGAAATGTTAATAATGTATGGCCAATGCGGGCGGAATGAACGTCGAACCTGTGAGGAATATGCGATACAATTTCCGAATAGGAGACACCCTAACCCTCAGCAAGTTTTGAGTTTAGTTAACAGAGCTAGAGAGACGGGTAACTTAGTTCCGGCCAGAAGAGGTGATGGTAGAGGTGGTGGACAAAACCAGTTGCAGGTGCATGAAGAGGAGGCTATCTTGGATAGTGCTGAACCAAGTATCGGGATTCGGGGGCTTGCTTCAATGCATAACAGAAGCTACACAACAGTGCAACAGGTATTAAAAGGAAATGATCTTCATGCGTATCATTTCTTAAGAGTCCAAGGATTGCAACCAGAGGACTATCCAAGACGTCTTGCATTCTGCAACTGGTTGCTGGGACAAAATACCAACGATCCGGAATTTGTGGACAGAATTCTGTACACAGATGAATGCACATTCACCAGAAATGGCAGTTTTAATTCAAAAAATTGGCATCAGTATTCATATGAAAATCCGCATGCAATACTTCCAACCAGGAATATCCAAAATCGTTTCAGCGTCAACTTATGGTGCGGCGTGGTAGGCGATTATGTGGTAAGCATTAATTTCATAACTGTTGAAGAAATTAAAGTGTGGTTAATGGAGTATCTAGTAGAATATTAGTTAATCTCTTTAAACTGTGTTTTTTAAAAACGTTGATTTAATCAAAATAAAATAAACTCTTCAAAGACACCTCCTTCTACTTTAAAATTTTAAGCCGCAAGTTAGTTTTAGTAATTCTCTTTCGTACAGATTGGTCCGTTTGAGATTGAGGGACACCTGAACGGAGAAGCTTATGCTGCCTTCTTACAAAACGAACTGCCCCAACTTCTTGAGAATCTTCCTCTTCGTCTTAGACAAATGATAATTTTTCAGCAAGACGGTGCTCCCGCACATAATTCGCGAGTTGCAAGAGGCGTTCTTGATCGAATGTTTCCAAATTTATGGATTGGAACATATGGACCGCTTGCCCAATTTCCTGCTAGATCTCCAGATCTAACAATCTTGGACTTTTTCCTGTGGGGTTTCATTAAAGAAAAGGTGTACAAAACTCCACTACATACTAGACAAGAACTTCAGAACCGTCTAAGAGAAGCTTTTGTGCAAATTACTCCGGAAATGCTTCGAAAATTGAAAGCAAATGTTGTTCGCCGTGCTGAACTTTGCGTAGAGCACCAGGGACAACATTTTTAGCAATACCTAAAATAAATCTGCAAAAAAAAATTTAACAAAGATATTCCGTTAATGCGACCAGAAAGTAGTACCCTGTTTCGTTACAATTGTTCGTGTTTTAAAAAATTCATTAAATTCATGTCTTTTTAAACATAGTTTTAACTTTAATAGTAAAACGTGAGATCATTACTGGTTTACGCTGAAATTTCACTGATTGCACGTGAAATTTTTACTAATGTTTATCAATGACCCACTCCTACCTATTTCTATCAGTGAAATCTCACTGGTTTAAATTTAGAGAGTGTAACAATCTATGACAACACGTAACACCATAGTAAACTAATTTTTAATTGTAAATACCATTAATTGAATCTCAAAAGGCGTCACTTTTTTTCCTATGTATGAAAAATTCAAACTCATGGAAAATTCAGTTCTCTTAATTTTAACTTTTCCTTTTTATTTGTTGTCAAGAACACACTGAATTGTCATAATTTAAACAAAATTTTCATTTTCCTATTTTTCGACCCACCCCATTCGCAACCCCCTTGCCTTGAAGAGATGAAGGAAACTTTAAGAAAATACCCCAATGATTGCTGAAAATTCTTTCATCCGAAGAGCCCTAACACACATAAAACATTTGTCGCTCGTCTACTCCTGTGGAACACATCCCCAATCAACCCCTAAAACATACATCCCCTAAAATACTCAAAAGCCGAAAATCTAAAATTTTATGGACGGCAAATCTAGCACTTAATGACCTAAGACCTAGAAAAAAATATTCA
>CAKNYM010044229.1:0-21938 GCA_932195095.1 Andricus curvator | reverse complement strand
ACCTGCCTTTTTCCCTCCCAGCTGTTGACCTGCGAGTGAGCCGGTATGCCCCTGCTTATGAGGTCCCTATTGTAGTGAAATTTTCATTTTCATTAAATCATGAAATATTCCTGAAGCATTTTCTCGCGAAATATTGATCTAATTTCATTTTTTCAAAGTGTGCTTTTGACGCCGACTTTAGTTGACATATGGGAAAGAAATCAGTTATGATGGTTCGGACATCTTGAAAGAATGAAAGATGAACGACTGACCAAACAAGTGTACAAAGTTAAAGTAATTGGCAGAACGTCCAGAGGTAGACCGCCGAAAGAATGGTTAGAATCTGTGAATGAGACATTAATCCAAAGAGACATGAGAAGCCATAGAAACACGAGAGCTTGCATGAGAAAATGCATGGACGTGAAGGAAGCTAGAGTAGTATGCCAGGACAGAAAAGTGTGGCGACAAATAGTTTGTAAACAGAGTGACAATAGAGTGAATGACACCTGAAACAAAGACATTGGATACTAATGGGCCCAAGTGGGGAACCACTCATAACAATTTTGTGAGGCTCTTCACATGGGGTGATCGCTAGAGAGATTGATCAGCAACCTGGGTCGGAGCAGTGTTGCAGGATGAACGTGCCATTTAAATAAATAACACGAGAATTCTAGATCAATTATAAAATATCTATACCTTCCACTTATATACCTATCTACCTTATACCTATATAGCCATCTACACACTACTATTTTCCAACCGAGCAAGTCACGCCTACCCCGAAAGGGAAGTGGCTTCATGGTATAATAATAATAATAATAATAATAATAATAATTTATTATTATTATCTTATCTGGCGTAGGGATGTGGCGACCCCATCGCCCGAGAGCTCCGGCTCTTGCAGTCAGCCACGTTGCTTTGGGCTAACTCCCCAATGCAATGAATTATGCGGTTACAACACCAGTATCGCGCAGTGCCACCCACAATAGGCCTCTCTCGGATGGAGGCCATGGTTCAGTTGGGAGTGGCAATAGGACCGAACCGAGGCGACGACCAGGCAATGGCCCCGGACAAACGCGAGAACATCGATTTAAATGGTCGGACCAACTCAGGAGAGACATCCTTACCTGTTGGCAAAGAAGCTCACCGGCGCGAAGAGGATTCATGCAGAGGTTACATGACCGTTGGGTCAATATGCACCCGGAATATGCTCATCAAACGCCTCAGTATTTAAGAGATCAGGTATCCTTTTTGCGAAAAAACGGATATGAAGCTCTTTATCAACAAGAAGAAGAGCAACATCCTCCATCGAACATTCCACCCGTTCCAGCAAGACCACCTTTGCAGATAGCCGATAATGCTAACATGAGAAGTAGGAGATCTATCCACCAAAAAGTCTTTCTCAGGATGGACAAATTAGCTGAAGCTAATACTGCTCTCCCCGATTTGCTCCCCGAAGATGTTAATCTCTGGAATCTGAACTGTGTTGTTTACGAGAAGGCGGTGTCCTTGCTTAGCGACAGTAGAAGTAACGAAACTTCAGTACGTCTGAGTAAGACTCGCGAGCGTATTGCACAGCTTCAATTCAAAATTGAAACGGCAAGACGGCAGGCATCAAATATTCAGTGCGTGATTAGCTAAAAAACATTAAATAAAAAATTCACTCCAAAAGTTAGGGCACTTGCTCGAAACTTGAGGAAAGCAAATCACACGCTGAACAAGTGTAAACTGTTGACCATCAAGCAGCACTGGACGCAAAAAATAAGATCTCTTTCAACAGCGAAACAGCGCCTTGAACGGCGAGTAAAGTGGATTCAGGAAAATTCCACCTTTTCTACTCATCCTTCCCGTCTGTTCAATAAAACGTCACGTGCCGTTAAAAATCCGCCTAGTCGAGAAGAGATTCAAGTCTTCTGGGAACAAGTATATGGAGATACTTATCAGCTAAATGAAGACGCTTCAGATATATCACTCTTTCGTAACTTTTGCCAAAGGCAAAGGTTACAAGGTCCAGAGGAAGAGTGTCCACTAATTACTGCTGAAGAAGTGAAGAAAGTTATCGCTAGAACTAAGAACTTTTCAGCGCCAGGGCCAGGTAAAATCAACAACTTTTGGTGGAAGAAGTTTACTTCTACGCACCAACATCTAGCTCGTATATTTACTACTTTCTTAAACGGAGAACAACCCGTCCCGCAGTGGCTAGTGGAAGGACGCACGGTATTGATTCCTAAGACAGGAGATTTGTCAAGTCCAAAGAACTACAGGCCCATAGCTTGTTTAAACACCAGCTACAAGCTATTCACTGGCATCCTCAAAGAGAGGATATTAACATCTATCGAGCCGGTATGGAGTGCAATAGTTGAACAACGTGGATGCAAGAGAGGTCTGGCAGGTTGCAGGGAGAACCTGTTAATAGACAGGTGTATCACCCAGGACTCGATCAGGTATCGACGCAATCTGTCCATGGCTTGGATTGACTACCGTAAGGCATTCGATAACACGAACCATGAACTACTTATTAAGCTCATTGAATGCATGGAGGTGCATCCAAAAATAGTGAGATGCATAAAAGAGCTTATGCTCTTGTGGCGGACAAGATTTGTCATAACATCTGACAAAAGACAAGTGACTACAAGCTATATCACATATAAGAGGGGAGTCTTCCAAGGAGACTCTCTAAGTCCGATACTTTTCTGCATCTCCCTCTTGCCTCTATCTATTGTGCTCCGAGGCAAAAGCTCTGGATACCTATGTGGCCCGCCGAACAAAAGAGAATATAAGGTCAACCACCTTTTATACGTGGACGACCTTAAACTCTTTGCTTCCTCGAAAGAGGACCTTAACATCCTTGTGGAGACGGTAAATAGGTACTCTAAAGCGATTGGCATGAGCTTCGGACTGGATAAGTGTGCCTGCGTCCACCTACACCAAGGAAGACTAGAAACTACATCATCGGGTCACGATCAGGATGTTCAACTCATCGGCGGAAATACCATTCAACATCTTGGTATTGGAGAAACATATACATATCTTGGAATACCGCAAGCGGAAACCCATGATGTGCTTGCGTTAAAAACGGCCCTTGGAAAAAGGTATCGCCAAATTCTCAGAAAAATTTGGGCTTCCGAATTATCTGGAAAGAATAAGATCCAGGCGACCAATATGCTGGCCGTTCCTATACTGCTCTACACGTTTGGTGCAGTAAAATGGAACGTCGATGAGTTGAAGCAACTTGACCGAAGCACACGCAAGATGATGACAATCCATCGAAGTCATCATCCTAGATCTTCCGTACCTCGAATATACCTCCCTCGAGATAAAGGGGGTAGAGGCTTGCTGAGCTTAGAGTGTCTTCATCGCAGAACGGTTCTGGCTACAGCCTGCTCAGTTCTAAACAGCACAGATTTTCTTATGCGACTAGTACATCAACATGAAGTCGTCAATGCTGCGTCGTTTCTATATCGTGCCGCAGATAGGGCCGCAGAGGAGCTTGGCCTCCCATTTGATTCCAGCGACACTACACATGGCCTAGCATCACTAACACCTTTGGTGCTCAAAAGTCGTGTACAGGAAGCACAACATACGCTTCTACTAAGAGAACATGCTGACAAGCCCCTTCATGGTAAATTCTACGGCAATATACGTAGAGAAGAGCTCTCGATGGGTCTGTTCAACATGTTTCTCAAGTCTGCTGGATTAAGATCGGAGACTGAGGGATTTCTTTTTGCCTGTCAAGATGGCGTTATAGACACCTTAGTTTACCGCGAGCGCATAATAAATATACCTGTAGGCGATACTAACTGCCGAGCGTGCAAGCAAGAGCCAGAAACACTTGGACATGTTCTCAGTGGATGCTCAAAATATGCACGATACGGGTACATAGAGAGACACAATGCGGCTCTAAAAGTGTTATATTACCATCTAAGGCACTTCTATGGTGTTCATCTATTGCCCGTCTTGCCATGCGCCCAGGGGGAACTCGAGTCCGTTGTGGAGAATGATCAGTGTAAGATCTACTGGAATTTCTCATTCTCCACCACTCAACGTATCAGTGCTACGAAGTCTGATATTGTCCTCCAAGATCTGAAGAACAAGATCATTTACGTGATTGAATTCTCGGCACCAGCCGATGGTAATATCACGGCAAAGGAGGAAGAAAAACGGGCGAAATATCAAGCACTTCTTTTCGAGCTGAGCAGGCTCTACCAACGCTTCGAAGTCCATCTTGTAGTTCTCATAATCGGCTGTCTTGGAGGTATGAAAGCTTCATTTATTAGCCAACTCAACAAGATTCCGGCTTGCCAGCGTCAGGCTCATTCCATCGCGAACCGGATGCAAAAGGCTGTTCTTCTGGGAGCACTTCATCTGGTCCGTCAACACTGTTCCTCATAACATTCTACAAAGATTGGTAGCTCTAAAAAAGTATCCAGAGGTGAAACTTCATCTCCAACTGTCCCGTCTGCCGCGTAAGATCATCCGCGGCTAGAGACCTGACTCCAAGGAACAGTGTTGCCCGATGTTATCTCGCGTAAATTTCCCGCTCTTGCTTACCTTCTAGGGCAGAAGGAGCAGAAGCGGATGACGTACACGTTCCAGTTGCGTCGGGATTGGTTGCTTTAAGGAACCATGATCGTAGATTCCGGAGCCTACAACTTCTCACGTAGTATTCACTTTATATATTATCATTTTCATGTAATATTATTACTTATTTTACTGTCCCTGTACAACCCGTGTTTAAAATTGTTTTCTTATGTTTTGTTTGAAATGTTTACTCTCGTTATTAATAATGTTAATAAGTTTTAAAAATTAAAGAATTGATGCATATCTGTTTTGAAAATATAAAAAAAATATCAATTAAAAATAACCTACACAAATGTTTATTATTAATTTATATTTATATGTTTAATTTTCTAAAAATTAAATTATGTCAAATCTAACATATAAATGATTTGACATTGATTATATGTAATTACAAAATGTAGAATACTTCAATCATATGCAATATTTGTGCCATATTTTAATTAATAAATTTTAATGTCATGAAATGTTTTATTCTAATTAATATATGAAGATGTGTGAGATCAATGATGATGAAATGATTTTGATTTTTAAAAATTTTAATATAAAAAAAATTGATATCAGAATAGTTTAAGAGACTTAATAATTAAATTGTATTTATAAAAAAAATTTATATAGTAAATATTTTACAGAAGCGTTGTAGCATTTTTATTAATTCGGGGTTGAGGATGGGGGTGGGGCCCATGCATAAATTTATAATATTGTGTTGTGGAATTTGTACATATTATTGTTGTTTTTTTTATGGACATTTGCCTCTTATGGTTCCCCGGGCTCCACCACCTTTGATATTTTATAATTTAATTATTGTAAAAAAATCTATAAATGTGTAGAATATATAAATTTTACAACATAAATTTTCAAAACTAATTTGTTTTCGATTCATTCTTTATAATTTTTAAAATAATTCATTATAATGAAATAAAATTGCAATAGTTTAATAACAATGAATTTTTCTTTCACTTATAAAATTCTTAAATGTTATAATTTTTTATAATATTTTATAATGTATGTGAGTTAATATTTTTATTTTGGAATACATATTATGAGGATTAATATAATGTTTGTCATTCATTTATATATTATTGTGAATTATTTTATTTACTGTATAAATTTAAATTAGTGATAAATGTATTTTTGAATGACTTCTTTCTAAGAATATAATATTAAAAATAATCGGAAACATAAATTAAAAAATTTGTAATTTTTATAGTATTCGCATTACTAAATTAATACCTTATATTAACTTTTTTTTAGAATACTTTAATTTTTAAATTAACTAATTATTATTCTTATACCATTAAACCATTTCCCTTTCAGGGTAGGAGTGACACTACCCGATTCGGGTAGTGTTTCTAGGTTTTTCTTGTAGTTATAAATAACTACAAGTGTGGGCTCACCACACCCACGATGTGCCAACAGCACTCATGTCAGTATTCTTGAATTGTCACCCATCCAAGTACTAACCGCGTCCAACGCTGCTTAACTTCAGTGATCTGACGAGAACTGGGTTTTTCAGCGTGGTATGGCCGTTTTATTCAAATAATGTAAACATACTTTTAGTTTTATTTTACCATTAAATAATGTTTAAATTTTAAATGGATACAATATTCTTTAATAATTATAATTTTTCGCATAAATAATATAAATTGAGATTAAATATCGTATGATGTTCAATTATTCAATTTTAATTTTTTGATATAAAGTTCAAACCCAAATAATAATTTTTTTAAACTTCTTCAAAACTTTGTGAAATTGTAATGTGTGTTTAGAAATGATTATATTCAAAATAACTAAAAAAAATTTATAATATTTTAAATGTTATTTTATTAGTTGAAATTCAAAATGTATAATTTAATTAAAATCAAAGAATGTGTAAATTATTTCAATATAAGTAAATGTTAATTTTCATAATTATTTTTGTTTCATTTAATTTTTCTGGTTAAATATATTTTTCAATTAATAAATTGTAATTGTTAGAATATAATAATTTAATTAAATAAAAATTTATTTTCTCAATAATAATATTTTTTTTTTATTTTCAAATTATTATGTTATTAAATTTTTTGTAAATCAATGTATAACATATGTGAACGAATATTTTTATTCTTCTATAAATAATAACCAGAAATAATATAATGTTAAAACCTTGTTTGTATGCAATTTTAAATTTTTATAGTTAATTCATAAATTTTAATCTTTTGTAAATTTGTTAAAGATGAAAATTATTTTTAATTATCACTGATTCTAAACATAATTTAATTGTTTTATTAATTTATGATAATTTTTTCTGGAAGATTACTTTTAAAAAATTGTATTCATAAATAATGTAATATTCTTTATATTATTTCAGAATTTGAATTTTTTTAATGAAATTAATTATGTTAAAAATGTAGTTTCATATGAAAGTCACTTGAATAATTTTTTTTTTATTAATAAATGAATAATATTATTAAATTCTAATTTTAATAATTAATTCAAAAGAAATTTATTATATTAAATAGAAAAGGCTGATTTGACTTAAATGATATGAAAGATTTGTTTTCCTCTGTTAATTATGAAATTTTAAAGAAATACATTATTTCTTCTAAATGAATATATTATACGCATACGTAATATTAATAAAGAAGCAATACGTTTTCATTTTTCTATATAAGTATGATCTCTAAATTTGAATAATTAATTTTTGTAAAAATTTTTCCAGAATTAGAACCTTTCAAATGGACTGTTAAAAAAAACAATATTTAAAATTATAAGGAAGTTATGTGAATAGTTGAATTTTTATTATATCATATGTAATTGTTTACAATTATTATAATTTATCAAATGTTTTTGACAGAGTGTTGAAAGTGTATATAATTCTTATTTTAAAATTCAATTATTGTTATAAATTATGTTCCTTATTTCAATATAAAATAAGCTTACTCTAAAGTGACATAATATTTTATGATTATTCCATAATTAATTTCACGTAATAATCATATAATGTAAATTAATGAAATAAAATTTGAACATTGTAATAATAAAAAGTGTTTGTTTCTCGGTTTGTTTCAATTCATCATTTTAATTTATTAAATTTTAATTTTGTTATTGTTTTTCATTCAAATCTTGAAATTTGTCAGAATAAACATTGTTTTTTTCTTCATTAATATTATACATGATTAATCAAATGTTAAGACGTTTTTTATATACAATTATAAATTATAATAGGTACTTTATAAATTTAAATCATTCAGAAATATTTAATTGCCGATAATTTTTTATAATATTCACTTACACTTAACATAAGTTCAGGGTTTTCATTTTATGTATATCTAATAATTAGTTATTTGAATAATTTTTTAATAGTATTAATGTAACCTTATTTATTTATTTTTATGATATTTTATAGCCAAAAAAATCATGAATAATTTAATGTATGTATGTATATCTAATCTCTCCCTTTTACGGGGTTGAGGGCCTCCGCTCCCTGTACATATATTTACATTTCATCCTTAACCTAACTTAACCGCTGCTTATATTCTAATGTTTCGCCTTACTTAAAATAACAATAATATTAATACTATTGGTTCTTAAACTTCTAAAAATGAGCGATCTTCCAGGGCTTCCGTTTTCTCTTACCATCAAATACATTTTCACCGATTTAAAATTTTAAAATTTTTGCTAGTTACTTTCCTTTAAACAGGATTACCCGTTTGGCTCTGCCCTGCTCCCTTGCTTTCTCTTAATTCTTCCAGTTTTTTCATCCACGTCACTCCCTGTCCATTACAATCCAAAATCCATCTTACATACTCATCCACACTCAACTGTCCATCTTCCTCTCCTGTACACCTCTCTAACACATGTGCACATGACTCCATTATCCACATACTCTGCACAGATTGTCTTCTTCATCCATCCAATATCTACAAGATCTCACTCCTTCTCCCATTCTAAACCGTACCACCCTATTCCATTTGTCTTCCTTTTTTATTTTTTGCAAATATTCTGGTTCCGCCAACGCTTTGACCATCATATACCATCTATTGTACCTCGAATCCATAATCTGTATCTATCTCTTTTCTCCTTGTTTTACTAATAGCTCTAACTCTATGTCCTCGCACTTCTTGTATAACACAAGCCCTCCTCATTTTTTTCCTTTCTACCTCCCATTTCGAATTTCCCAAATTGCCTCTCGTCTCCTTGTTCCGAACTTCGTCCAAGCATACTTGTGCTATTCTGCTCCCCTCTCCCCTTTTCAGCTTCTCGTCAAACTTCCAGGATCTCTTAATTTGTCTAGTTACCATTTTTTCCCTTCCTAGTTCTTCCCTTAAAATGTATCCTGGGCAACTCCAACTAACCCCCATTACCCATCTCAGAAATCTCTCATGCATGCTTTCCACTTTCCTATATTCCTTCCATCCCCAGACCTCCACTCCATAACACAACACCGCCCAAACCAACGCATCAAACAACCAAACCCTCATTCTCCAATCGTCATTGAATCTTCTCTTTCCTATACCCCATACTTGGCCCATTACTTTACTCGCACATTCGATTCTTTTTTTTACCTGCACCTCATTTTCCCCTCCTGCCTCAAACCAAAAACCTAAGTAACAGAACTCCTCCACACTTTCCACTGTTTGTCCGTTCATCTTCCAAACGTAACCTATTTTGGTCTTTCTATTTCTGAAGCACATCACCTTGGCCTTCCCTACGTTCACCGTCAGTTCTTTTGTTCCCACATACTCTTCGAAAATTCTTATCATTAGGTTCATCCCCTTTTCATCGCCTGCTAATAGAACTACGTCGTCCGCGTATGCTAGAGAATATAGTTTGATATTTCCCAAAATCGTCCCCTCTTTCCCTTTCTCCTTTAGATTCTCCTCTAAATCTGCCAGCAGCATATTAAATAGTAGCGGACTCAACGGGCACCCTTGCCTTAGACCTCTTCCGGTCCAGAAAACCTCCCCCTTTTTCCCCCTTATCTTCACCCTAATCCTGTTTTCAGTAAAAATTTCCTTTGTCATCTCCACCAACCCTTCCTCTATTCCCCTCTCTTTCATTGCCTGCCATAGCACTTTTCTATTCACTGAGTCAACAGCTGCTTTAAAATCTACGAACAAGGCGACTAATTTCCCTCTTTTTCTCCATAAGTTTCTGTTAACCAAGTAGTTGAGTACGTAAATGTTATCTATTGTCCCCATCCCTTTTATAAATCCCGTCTGATTGTGTAGAATACTTTGTTTCTCTTCTATCTGATTCTCTAACCCTTTTCTTAGAATTTCTGCGTATATTTTATAACCCACTGGCATGAGAGTGATCCCTCTGTACTCTTCTACCTTCTTACCCTCCCCTTTCTTGACAAGCGGTACCACCAGCCCTGTGATCCACTCCTCCGGCCACCCTTCTCCTTTCCAGACCTTGTTGCAGATCTTCCACATCCCTTCTCTAATCCTTTCTCCTCCAGACTTTATTGCTTCGTTCTCCATACCATCCTCTCCTGTAGCCTTGTTTCTTTTCAATCTATCTATCGCCTGATCCACTTCTTTTCTTGTTATTTCGTTCCCTTCCTCCATTTCTCCCTGGACTATCCTTCTATTTTCCCCTTTCATCCTATTTTGTTCTCCCCCTAACAGACCCTTAAAATAATCCGTCCACTCGCCCATTTCTATTTCTTCATTCACGCCCTTCCTTCCTCCTCTTTCCCTATTTTTCACATCCCAGACACTACCTCCTTTGATCGCTTTTTCTACTTCTTCCTTGTATTTCTCCTTTCCCTTTTGCTTTTTCCTCTCCAGCATCCTTTCATGTTTTTTTTTCTTTTTCTCATGTAAATAAAATAAAACGTTAGTATTATGTTTTTATCATTTATAACTTTTTATTTTGAAGAATCTTTTATAATTTATTGTTTTATTGTTCAATGTTTCATTTAACTAATTATTGTATTAGTAATTTTAAATAATGAAAAACTATGATTATATGAAATGAAATAAATTGATAATACTTTAATATTCTGAAAATTATTGTGTAGTGTTGTAATTGTAAAATTTTAATGAAAGATAATATGATCTAATCATAATAATTAATACATTATGCATAAATATGATAAATGTAGAATAAATATTTTTCAATATTTAATTAACCCCAAAGCCACAAACCCAGTAATATTATTTTAATTGTTATTTATTTTGTAAATGTTACTATTCAATAAAATGTTTAAATGTGAATTATAATTTTATAGAAAAATTTTTCAAAAATTATAAAAATGGAAGTGCATTGTAAAAAATATATTCATTTAATTAAATTTGAGAAACAACACGTGTTACTATTCATCGAACTTAATTCTTGTGAATCCGTCATTATACATCTTTCTGAATTGTTTTGTGCTGCGTAGCTGCATTCTGGAGCTATGATAATTTATTAAATTCTTTTTGTATATTACGTAGAAGTATTCCTTAATTTTTGTATAAAAAAATTATAATAAAACGAATTTCAATCACATATATTTTTTAAAGAATAAATTTGTTTGTGTAATGAAACGTATTAAAAATGAATAAATAAATGAAATGTAACGGGTCAGAAGAATCACTTTAAATACTTTTTATTGTGCCTGAACTATATCGCAGGACTTCTTTACTGTAAAAGATCTTTGTCGGTCAGGGGTACCAAACGGACTGACTACCCTGTACAAGGGAAGCAGTGGCAACGGGCCCCTGCTTCTGGGACTCGAAGAGTGGGGAGGATAGAAGATCCTTTGACATTCCTGTTACAATCCCCTTCTTAGATTAGGTTTAGGCTCTAAACCTTTTTGCTAGATTTTATTTTAACATTAGTAGTCTTAATTCTACGATCTACATCTTTTATCTCTGCAGCAGGTGCAGTAGGAGCGACAGTGTAATGCACTGTTGGTGTTGCGGTGACCTGGGTTTTTACGCAAAATATACAAATCTTTTTAGGAATACATTCATGAAGTCGGGCGAAGATTCCACATTTGTAACACATAAAAACTATGATTGCAGCAATTGCTGTATATCCTAAGTACTGCAGCCAACTGGTGGCCTGTTCTGTCCAAGTTCGCGTTCTTCTGTCTCTAGTGACCTTATCTATTGCATTTTCGATGTCGTCGACTGATTGTTTTAGATTATTTAAATTCAGAGGCCTAATTTCTTGTGTCAACGGTATCAGCTTGTCTTTTATAGAATCTAATTGTTTGTCAGTATACGGTAATGAAATATTTTTCCTATAGCTTATTTCTCTTGTTATTGTGTCGGTAGAGCTTAATTTTAATATAATATTCAATCCGTTCAATATACATTTGTCCTTACTCACAATCTTCGTAGGGCCCTGGATTTTAATTTTATCATGACCTGATTCACACAATGCATCAACCTCTAGTGGTTCGTGGGGTATTAAAATGTATCCATTCATAAGTGGTATAAAAGCGATATTCATAATTTTAAAGGGGGAATATTTGCACTCATCCTTGATTGTCTTTACATTCATCCGTAATATGCTATTCTCGCAGCTATTAGTTTCTGACATTAAATATGTGGGTTGCGTTCGTTTACAAATTTTCATCTGACCATAATTTTTACATAGTTCTAATATTGTTCTATCGGTAGGTACGTATGTAGTGTGCCCCTGTCCCATCAATAAGTATTCGTAGTCAGGAATTATGGCAAGGAAAACTGAACCAATTTGTTTGGGAATAGGAATTAAGTGTTTAATTTCATAGATTTCGGTTTCTGGGATAGGAATGTGGATGGAATAAACAAATCTATTCTTTGTGATAGCCACGTTGACTGTCGAGACGTCGACGATATGCTGGAAGTTTGTCTGTTTTAAAGGGATGGTGTATTTGACGTTGAACTTTTCTTCGAATTCTTTCATCTCCGTTATCAGGATTGCTGGTGTTAGGAGCTGAGGATGGACTATTCCGTTTTTTCCGTCATTTATCGCATTTATCAGTAAGTTGATGTCTTCACCCAATTCATCAACTATCATCATGCAAATTGTCATTTGGTTTGAGATGGCTATATT
The DNA here is from genome assembly GCA_932195095.1 of Andricus curvator. Lineage (NCBI taxonomy): Eukaryota > Metazoa > Arthropoda > Insecta > Hymenoptera > Cynipidae > Andricus > Andricus curvator. Next base: position 9,362 of record CAKNYM010044229.1, on the reverse strand, counting down.
TTTAGTATTTCTGTTTGTTCCGTTAACTATTTGATTGATGCGATTATTATTTTCTCGACTGTGTATTTCAAGTGTCTTAAAATCGGTAGAGGCTGAATTCAACAATACTTTTATTATCTTAGTTTGATTAGAAATACTTTGTGACATGACTTTGTTGTCATTGAACAGTTTATCTAGCTCTTCGTTGATATATTTCATATCGTTTTCACTCAGAGTACCAAAAAGTGTTTTCGATACATCGCCTATGAAGTTAAAAAACCCTCTTTTAGCTCGCGTTTTGCCAAGAAGTTGGTTTAAAAGATTTCTCTGATTGTTTAAACGCTGTATTCTTGATTTTATTAAATTCAGCTCAAACTGTTCTAAACAGTCATCACATTGATGTGACACGGATGCGAAAATGTGTTGCAATGATTCATATCGCTCGTCTATTTCGTTGGTCTCTACTCCTAGTATCATATTCCAGGTGTCATGATAGAGTTGAGCCTGCCCTAATTCTTCCGAGTAAATAGTTACCCCGGTTAGGTCAGTTGTGATGACCTCAGCCGATATGATCTTCAATATCCATAATAAGATTAGGGCCATCATCTGAAACATCATTGGTAATAGGGCATCAGTTGATTTGAATGTATTCTAGTTCGTTTGTCGTTCAACAGGATTGTGTAATTATTGTTCTCCTGTCTCTCTGTAATTACTGCTGGGCCTTTCCAGGAGGGAGAAAGTTTGTTCTCTGGATGGTTATTAATAAACTTGACCAGGTCCCCAGGCTCGAAGATACCTTGTGGTATAGAGATTTTTGAATCTTGTAACTTTTTGTATTTGATATTTTGTATCTCTATTTTTTCTTTTGCCTTTTGGAGATAGTGTTCATGCTTTCTTTTCCATAGATTAAGTAATTCCTCGTACCTGACATTTGGCGTGGTGCTTAACATCGAGGGCAAATTTGCATCTCTCCCAAAGGTCAGTTGAAAGGGTGAGTATCCGGTGCCTTCATGTTTCATAGTATTGTATGCCATACAAATTATTTTTAAATTTTGATCCCATTCAGTGCTATGATCTTCGATGCTGGTTTTCAGTAAATTTTTAATAGTCGAGTGGGCTCTTTCGAGTGCTCCATTGCTTTGTGGATGATAAACTGTGGTTTTTATGTGCTTAATCCTGAATAGATTTTCAAAATTCTGTACCAATTCAGATACAAAGTTTTGTCCCTGATCTGTTAAGATATTCTTTGGTGCTCCGAATAGATATATGTAGTGGTCGAATAACCCTTCTATAATGCTTTCAGATGCCGCATTCTTAAGAGGTATCAAGATTAAGTACTTTGTGAGCATATCTTGGATGCTGAGAATATACTCGTTTCCTGAAAGTGTCAAGGGTAAAGGTCCGAAAATGTCCATGGCTATTTTATCGTTGGGGTTGACAGGCGTGTCTGGAATAATTGCTGGACATTGTCTTTTAATTCTAACCGTTTTTTGTAGTTGACAAACGGGACATCGTTTGATGTAGTGGATGATTTCTTGTTCCATATTTTTCCATTCTCCAAGAGTTCTAGCTCTTTCAATGGTTTTGTTCTCCCCAAAATGTTGTGCCGTAATAGATCCATGCGATTCCTTTATAATTTCCCATTTTTCTTCTTGAGTGAGCTCTGCTCGTGGTGTGTAGCAGGTGTGAAATTGCTGGTCTTCATGCTTTTGGCTCAAGAAGTTGAGATAGTCCCGGATCTTCACCTTTTCTAAAGGGGTAATTGTTGGGTCTATGAAGTGGTAACGTGTAATTGTTAGTTTAGAGGCCATGGCCTCTCGGTTAATTCTATCCAATACCTCCAGCCATTTAGCCTCGTTAAATTGAGGTAGTTTATATTGAGATGTATCCTGGATTCCTTTCCTTTCTTTGGATATAGTGCGCCAGAGATTACCTCCGGCGTTAGGTTTAACATTTTCTCTGCTAGGCATTCTGTTTGTGATGTATTTTTTGTATTCTCTTAACAAATTTTCTCTCCCATCCGTTAATCCTTCCTCATCTGAGATAAGTTGATCTGCATCCATGCGACGACGAGGAAACTCTCTGGACGTACCGGCTGTTTCTTGTCCTGTTGATTCCTCTTCTCTTTCCACATCCAGCTCAACTTCTTCTGCTGTATTTTGTAGAGAATCTTCTTCTTGTTGAACTGGAAATAGTCTAGATAGACAATCTGCAGCTTTATTTTCCTTTCCTTTTACGTGTTCGACAGTGTAAAGATATTCTTCCAAACGTAATCTCCACCGTAACAATCGTGAAGAGGGATCTTTCACGTTGTGTAACCATATTAACGCCTGATGGTCCGTTTGGATTGTAAACTCTCTCCCAAGAAGGTACTGTCTTAACCTTTTGCATGCCCAAACTATCGCTAACAATTCCTTTTCCGTTGTATTATAATTGATCTCGGCTTTGTTTAACGTCCTTGATATGTAACAACAGGGATGACCGTTTTGGGATAATACTGCGCCTAGTCCGTGATTAGATGCGTCTGTCGTTAAAGTGAATTTCTCCTTGTAGTTTGGAAATCTCAAAACCGGTGCTGAGCATAATAGTTCTTTTATTTTGTCAAAAGATTCTTGACAATTCGTTGACCAGTCAAAAGGTGTCTCCTTTTGTGTTAGATTTGTAAGAGGCTTACAAATTTGAGAGAAATTTTTTACAAATTTTCTATAGTACCCTGCGAGTCCTAAAAAGCTCTGAACTTGGGTGACATTCTGTGGTGGTTTAAAATCTCGTACTGCCTGTATTTTTGCGGGGTTAGGTTTTACGCCGTCCTCAGTTAACAAATGTCCTAAATATTCGAGTTCTGGGCGTAAATACTCGCACTTGTCAGGCTGAAGTTTTAATCCCGTTTCTCTGAGTCTGTCAAATAGGCTTACTAGGTTCTCGTTGTGTTCTTTTAAAGTTGAGCCGAATACGACAATGTCGTCTAGGTAAACAAAACATTTGTTTCCTACCAATCCTCTCAGGGCATTGTCCATCATCCTTTGGAAAGTAGCGGGAGCATTTTTGAGTCCAAAGGGCATTCTGTTAAATTCAAAATGACCTTCACATGTCGAGAAAGCCGTGTATTTCTTTGATGTTTCACTCATTGGGATTTGGTGAAACCCAGAGCTGAGGTCAAAGGCAGAAAAGAATTTTGCATCTCCTAATTGATCTAAAATGTCATCGATGATGGGTAACGGATATGCATCTTGTTCCGTGTCCTCGTTTATCTTTCGAAAATCGATTACTATGCGCCATTTCTTCTTGCCAGACGCGTCTTCCTTTTTTGGCACCACCCAAATCGGCGAATTAAAGGGTGAATTTGAATCTCGTATGATGCCTTTTTCTTTCAAGTCATGCATTTGTGTTTTTATTTCTTCTTTGTGACATTGGGGAGGACGATAAGATTTAACATTTACTATCTTGCCGGTTTTCAAAATAATTTCATGTTCTACTAAATCGGTACACGGAAAAGGGTCTCCTTCAAGGTTAAAAATGTCACTGTATCCTGCTACCATTTTCCATAAATAAGGACGTTCTTTTTCTTCTATGTGGTCCAATCTCGTTTTGTTCAATAGATCTTGTATCCGTTTTGCCTGATTTCCTTCCGAACTAGTGACACTGACTCTACTTGTTTCTTTAATTTGATCTATTTTATCATACTCCAAACTGCTTGGTATTTTTAAGGGGCTTTTTCCATAATTATATAAGGGTACAACTAATTCTTGGTTCTCTATTTTGTACACGCCGTCGGGGATTGAGTCGTGATTTTCTATATAGACATCTTGATCCTTTTCTACAACTTTGATCCGAGTTATCTGTGCTGTGTTTCCCGAAACAAATGTTCCGTCCTCATAAAGGGGTAATTTTTTGTTATCAAGATAAAGGAAATCTTTAGTTATATGATATTTATCAAATGCATTAAAGAATTGTCGGCCGATGATACCTTCTTCTGGCAAGGGAAAATCATTATCAATTATGTGAAATAAATGCAACTTCCCTAAGTATGGTATTCTTACTGCTTGATAAGAATAATTAATATCTCTCCCCATGGCAAAACGTTTTCTCATCTCAAATGGTGTTCTTTCTATGGGTACTTCAGAATGTTTAATGAGATTAATAGAGGCTCCTGAATCTACTAGTAATCTATAGGTGCGTCCATCAGAATGCTTTCCATGTATGGATTGCAATCGTCCGCTGATTGCAGAAACTCTGCAGATTCTTCGTAGCGTTCGATTTCGTCCTGTTCCTGTGGTGTCACTTCGTAACATTCTAATGGGTCTTGTAGATCTTCCATCTCCTGTATATTTCTGATCTCTGGCGGTCTTCTCTGAGATGTTCCATTGCGAAAACCCTGTTGCTTTGATTTCGCATAGCATTGTTTCTCCAAATGGCCCGGTTTCTTACAGAAGTTACAAGTCATTTGCATCCTTTGTTGTAAAGGTAGTCCGTGGTTCGGACTATCGGAGGGTTGATTTCGCATTTGTGGCTGTTGATTTCGGGCCGCAGGTACCGTTACGTTCCTCATGGGTAGTCTAAGAACACTTGGTTGTACTGGTCGAGGTGTTATTGAAACTTTCGTACGCGTACGTTCTCTACACCACACTTCTGCTTCCAGGGCTTCCTGTAAAGCTTGGTTCAAACTTTTTGGTTTTAAGGGTCGCACTTGATGGCTTATGTCATCGCGTAAGTTCATAACGTACCTCTTCGTGGCAGATTTTTCCTCCATTTGAAGAGCTAATTTCCGCTCTATTCCGGACGAATATTCTGATTGAATTGTATAAATCAATTCATTATACGCGCTTCTAAATTTTTGATTATAAAACTGTACTGAATCATGATTTTGCCTGATAGTTTCAAGTTTACTACGACACGTTTCCAAAGTGGTTGTAGTAGCTAAATTTGTTTTCAAAGCGCTGTAAAGATCATCGTAGCTACTTATAGGGTAGTGCCGGATTGCTCTCTTAGCACTTCCAATTATTTTCTCCGTTAAAATGTAGTCCAGTAGTAAACTAGGTTGGGAACATCTTAGCCTCGCGCGTTTCACGGTCTTAATGAAATCGTGTACTCCAACATCATCTTGGCCATTTAAAACCTCGACCGTGCGAATGATTTCTTTGGCCTGGGAAAGCGGTTCAACGTTTTCCATTCGGTGCATCGCTGGTAGCAATGGGTTGTTTCTCGGAAAAGTGCGATGAGCGGGTGCTGGCAGCCGGTTAGTATGCTGCGAGAAGGAATTTGGGACCTGAACACATTGCTGGTCAATGACCTGCGCGGAGAAACTTTGGGGCTGTTCACCTATTGTGCTAGGTCTCACAGATTCACGTGCGGGTGCCGGCTGTTGGCTAGTACACTGCATGTCGGGATTTGGGGGCTGAAGTCGAACACGCGGCTCTGGGTAAGTGTTAGCCCACTGGGGGACGGAATGCATGGGCCGAACACTTTGAAACTGGTCACTGCACTGTGTGAAAGAATTTGGGGAAACGCCGGGCGAGATGGGTCTCTCCGGGGGGACGGAATGTATGGGCCGAACACTTTGAAACTGATCACTACAATTCGGGGGAACGCCGGGCGAGATGAGTCTCTCTGGACCACCTGCTGTTTGGTCGCGATCGTCCGTTTCCTCGTCTGGCGACGATTCCTTTTCGGACGACTCGGAGTGCTGTGGCGACAATGCTTCCTTTTCAGACGACTTGGAATGCTGTGGATGGTCGTTCGATTCATCCTCCGTGACCAAGGCATTGCTAAACTGCGCGAGACTTCTAATTTCGCCCGCTCGCTTCAGGTTTTCTTCGTTCAAAGTCGTGAGGCTAGTTTCAAACCTGTCCTGTTTCTCAACCATTATTTGAAGTTGGTTCAGGATCAGTGTTAGAACATCCTGGTCTTGTTTCGACGAATTCTCCGTAGTCATAGTGGGGGCGGTCGTACACGGCTCAGAGATGGAGCTATCAGAATCTGTGGAAGTGTCTGTATGTGTGGGATAGTGTGTACTTAAATTTTCCCTATAGGCGTGGAAAGCCAGCTTTAAACCTGATTGCGAGTGTCGGGTGTAAGTGTCGCGAACGCGTAACAATATGATATTTTATATTGATTTTAATTACTGCACTCGCGTGATTTCATTACATCTCATTACAAAAATATAATCTGAGCACAAATTTTCTAGCTTATTATCTAAATAATTTATTTTTCAAAAATCAATTCTGCGCTTACGGGGTCGTGCTATGCCAACAGTATACCGACGCCTAAGCAAAAATTTTCTATCTTATTTTCTAAAAAACTCGCTTACTTTCTCTTTGTTGAAACTCTGCTTCCTGGTTGTCGGGCTGCACCGTAGTAACAGTCCGGAGTCTTGGATTTATCCCTCGATATTAACCTCCGTAGAGATTTCGTTGCCACTACTGCAAATTCTGCTTCCTGGTTGTCGGGCTGCACCGTAGTAACAGTCCGGAGTTCCTCGATTTTAACCACCGTAGTGATTTCCGCTTTCCAGATTGTCTTCCAAAGATAGGGTCGTTTGATCTCTAAATTGCTCCGTAGAGACAAGATCGTGTACTCCTATCCTGGCAGGATCGCCAATTTTGTAACGGGTCAGAAGAATCACTTTAAATACTTTTTATTGTGCCTGAACTATATCGCAGGACTTCTTTATTGTAAAAGATCTTTGTCGGTCAGGGGTACCAAACGGACTGACTACCCTGTACAAGGGAAGCAGTGGCAACGGGCCCCTGCTTCTGGGACTCGAAGAGTGGGGAGGATAGAAGATCCTTTGACATTCCTGTTACAGAAATCAATTTGAAATAATTATATTTTTACTAATTTTGAAATAAATATCAATATTTTATATTAAATAACCTGACTGGATAATAATTTTTTTTAATTAAATATTTTATAATTATCTGATATTTAAATCTATAAATATTAATTGTTGTGGGCGTTGAGAAATATTTCGTATTTGGTCGCCCTCAGTGAAGATATCTCCGACACTTGCGCGCGACGGCGCGGCGACGCGACGACCCGGAAGGGAGCGATTTCGTGCAATAGTTATTGTGAACGATCGAGAACTCTGTTTTGGAACGTTATCAAGTGTTTGTCACCGATTAATAGATTTCATTATTGTGTTCTTCCACACCTTTTTTATCAACTTTAGTAACTTTTCATTAGTATATTTATTCCATTTACAGGCAGTTTAAATTATGTAACATCTAGGTTCATATATTTATAATAAACATTATTTTATATGATCCGGGAGTGTTTTTATCAATTAAATCAACAATTCAATTAACCACGACCCTTTGCACGCAAACGGTTAATCTCTTTATAGTATTTGTGTTATTAACATTAATTATGCATTATTAACAATTGAAATAGTTATTATATATATATATATATATATATATATATATATATATATATTCACATATGGGAGTGAATAGTTTTATATAATTTAAATAATGTATAATAAATGAAATTTTGTTAATTAAAATAATTTTTATATCAAATTATATTTGTATGTATTAAACAATTCTGTGTTTTCTTTAACATTATTTATTCATGTTTAATCAAAATTTATTTTTGAACATTATTTTCTTAGATATAAATTGAATAAACAAATGTTTATACTTATTGTTTAATCAATATAAAATTGTTTGAATTTGAAATTATCATTTATATTATAATGAAATAAATATATATAATGAAAGAAATCTTAATTTAAAATTTAATTATTCAACAATAATTATAATATTACAATTGTAAGAATTAAATAATTGTCAACTTAAAATATTCAAATATAAATATTGTAAACTTCATATTTTGAATTTTTTAATTGTAACTCTGTTAGAAATAAAATAAAATGTAATTATAATTCTTCTGAATATTTTTGTAAATAATTTAAAAAACATTAATTTAGTATGAGAAATAATGTTTAAAAAATTATGAAACAATTTTAAATGTCCATATAAATCAAATAAAGAGTTATTATATATATTTTGATATATGTGAGTGAAGAGTTTTATATAATTTAAATAATGTATAATAAATGAAAGAAATTTTGTTGATTAAAATAATTTTTATATCAGATTATATTTTTATGTATTAAGAAATTCTGTGTTTTCTGTAGCATCATTTATTTAATTCGAATTAATTATTTTAAATAATTTTCTTAGATCTGAATTGAATAAACAAATGTTTATACTTATAGTTTATTCAATATAAAATTCTTTTAATTTGAAATTCTTATTCATATTGTCAATTTCCCTTCATTCATGATTACATTTTTGTTCAGATATTCAATTATTTTAATTATGATAACATCCCATAAAGGAATAAACCATTAAAGAATTTTATTCTGTCTTGAGGTTTATTGAATTCGCAATCATAATTTTACATTTCATCTAGTGACTGATTAACACCAATTTGAAATTTACCTTTTTTATATTAACCATATATGTATATCACGGATATGTCATATATTTTGATTTAAATTTTAAATGTCAATACTATAATGTTTCACTTTTTCTATTTAATTCCTTTTTGTTGTCTATTTTTCATTTAATTTTTGTAATATGTTATCATAAACTCAAAATGTTTTTATTATATTCGAAAATATCGTAAAATAATGCTAAAATACTGTTAAATAGTAATTTTCGCAATTACGATTTTTCATTTCGATTTAGTATATCAAAATATTTAAATTAGTTATTTCTTATTGCATCTCTTCAATTCGCTTTTAATACGATCGCCAAAGTGATTTTGTTAAAAAAAATCTATTCATTAATGTTAATCATTATAAAAATAATTGTTTGGCTTAAGACGATGTCAGGGTACCGTGCCATATCTGACAGCTCAACTGACCCTTCCTATTGTAAGGCGCTCGAAATCGAGCTCGAAACCCGACGGAGCGTTGTGGTGCTCAACCGGAGGCTGCTGTGTTATGTTGCGTTGGCATGTTTAAGGGGATTTATCAGCGTTATAGAAAGGAATTCCAGTTTTAGTCCGGGGAAATTAGCTCGAAAAATGTCGATTTCCAGAAAAAAAAGGTAAAGTTTTTTTTTCTTCACAATCATGTCCCTGAAGGCATTAGAAATGAATACCAAAAAAGTTCCCCATCGGATCGGCGCCGCATACACCCCTAGCCTCGAAAAACATCCCTTAGACGGGTAGTAGCGCTGGTTTTTGGCTATTATATACGAAAGGGTGCGTCGGAGGACAAAAATGAATGGAAGTGAAAATATTCATAATAAAATTTTCAATAAAAAAGATTCCATACACTTTTGCTGTACAGGCCATAGGTGATGCGTAATCAGCTCCAGGAGTGGGGGGGATGTTTTGGCGTATGGTGCGAAACGTACTCGCGCGCTTAG
>CAKNYM010044228.1:37408-48443 GCA_932195095.1 Andricus curvator | reverse complement strand
AAGATTAATTAACATCAGCTAATCATACAACATGGTTGGAGGAAGATTCAACGATGGAACAAATAGATGGACTAGTATCCCAACAAAATCCAACATCTTCTAATTTAATTCTTATCTGGCCAACATCAGTTAATATCAGCTAATCATACAACATGGTTGGAAGAAGATACAACGATAAAACAATCCATCTAGATATAGATGGAACAATATACCAACAAAATCCAACATCTTGTAATTTAATTCTTATCTGGTGAACATCAATTAACATCAGCTGATCACGCTAAACGTTTGGAAGAAGATGGAACAAACTAACTATACAGATGGAGCAGTATACCAACAAGAACCAACATCTTCCAATTAAATTCTTATCTTGTCCACATCAATACCCTTATTCCTCTCTTTTCCCCTTTTGTAAATAAGTCCTGTTTATTCCCCTGTTTTCAAGAAATTTTCCCTTTTTCTCGTTTTTTACTCAAATTCGAACTGAATTAATAGAACCCAATCAGAAAATCCAAATATTTAATTGTTTTCGATAAAAACTTTGTCCTTTTCAATTGAAAGTTTATCTTTTTTGGCATAAAACATATCTTTCTTGGTTGAAAATTTATTTTTTTTGAAAATTCAACTACTGTTTTCTAAAAAGTTCTTCTTTTTGGCTTGAAAAATTTAACTATTTGGTTTCATTTTATTTATTTCATTATATATATATATATATATTTTATTTTATTTTTCATTTGCAACTTAATTTATTCAACTGAAAATGTAACTATTACATTTCTGCCTGAAAAATTATCTTTTTTAGTTGAAAATTCACTATTGGGGAAAAAAGTTATCTTTCTTGGTTGAAAATTCATGTATTTTATTGAAAATTCGCTTTTTTTGGTAGAAAATTAATCTTCTTGGTTAAAAATGAATATTTTTCGTTAAAAATTCAATTATTAGTTGAATTTATTATTTCCATGTTGGGATGATGACCAGATCTTTGTAAGTATAATTATAATTGCTGTTAGTTTTTTCTCTCTACATGACCTTGAATCAGTATCTAAAAAAATATTTATTTAAGACACGTAGGAAGAAAAAACAAACATCAATTATAATTATTTAGTTTAATGTTGAACTCTTTTGTTCAAAATCCATTTTTGTTGTTTGAAGATTCATCATTTTAGTTGAAAACATCTCTTTGGTTGAAAATTTAACTATTTTCTTGAAAATACATTTTTTTATTATTAAATTCAACTATTTTGTATTTAAATCAGAGTCTTTTTTTTATTGCAATATCATCAATTACATGCTTAGTTGAGAATTCATCTTTTTTGTGTGACAATTGATATTTTTAATTGAAATTTTGAAATTTTCTAATTGAAATTTTATATATTTTGTTGAAAATTCTTTTTTTTTGGAGAACAATAATTTTCTTGGTTGAAAGTTCATGTATGTTCGTTGAAAATTCATCTTTTTGGTTGAAGATACAATTGTTTTGTTAAATCGTCTTTATTGGTTGAATTTAACTGGTTGAAAATTCGCTTTTTTTCAAATTAATTTTGTAAACTCAAAATTTAACTATTCCATTTTTGCTGGAAAAATTATCATTTTTAGTTGAAAATTTAACTGTTTGGTTGAACATTCATCTTTCTTGAATAAAAATGAACTTTCTTGTTGATAATTCATCTTTCTTTCTTTTTGATTTAAAATTAAAATCTGGTTTGGTTGAAATATCAACAATTACATTTTTCGTTAAAAATTCATCTTTTTTGTTTGAGAATTTAACTACTTGATTAAAAATTCAATTTTTTGTTAAAAATTGAATTATTTTGTTGAAAATTCAACTATTTCTTTAAAGTATTATTTTTTGCTCGAAAATACCACTCATTAGGAACACTTTTTTCAACATTTTTCTAATTTAAACGCTTCAAATTCGAAAATGGTCCACTATTAAGTTGTGAAATTCGCTAATTTTCCGACTAATTTTTTGAAAGTGTACAATTTTAAGTATTTTTTTTGTAATTTTTAATTTCAAATTCTCATTCAAGAACAAAAGCGCGCTTCCAATTTTATATTCTACAATTTTTAACGAATTAAATTTGAAAGTTACTTACCACGATTTTTGCGTTTTTTGGGTCAATTTTTTATCAAAAAAATTAACATGAGCAAATTCATTTATTACAGGTTAAAATTAATTATTTAATTAAGCATTGGTTTTAATGTTTTTCAACTATAAAATACAGTTATTTTCAAACGATACAGTTTTGAAAGATTGAAAAATGAAACCAAACAATTTTCAGTGTTTCGATATAAAATTATTCTATTTTAAATGCTTGCAATTCAAATTTGCTTAATTTGAAACGATTCCAGTTTAATGTAATTTTATGTTGAAGTCATACAACTTTTATAATATTTGAAATAATTCTGATTTTTAAAAATATTAAACCAAAAAGGCTAAATACTCTACTCATGCTTAAAATTAAAAAATTGTAATTGTAATAGATTTGACCAATTTCATTGTTTTTACTAAAACCGCTGAAACTAGCATCAGAAGTCAAAAAGGTTAAAGGCTTCTTCTTTATTTCAAAAATATTAGTTACCAATTAGTAATTTCGTTTTGTTGTACAATTTCGAAGATTTAAAATTGATCTCAAATAATTTCATATATTTATCAATTTAACACGTATTTATTTTACACTTATGTATTTCTAAACTTTAAGGCCATGTTATACATGAGTCACGTGACCTAAATTATCGATAATTTTTTTTGTAACAACTCACGTCCACGCCGAATGAGATGTCGAGTTGAAATTTTGGGGAAAGCCTCAGGAAACAATAATCTACGTTTGTATGCAACATTTGGAACGAAATTTAGAAAAAAAATTTATTGAAGAAATTAAAAGCGGAGCAATATCGGCATTTCTTGTGCAACAACTCATGTCCACACAAAATGAGATATCGAGTTGAAACTTTGGGGAAAGCATCAGGGAAGTGTAATCTGCGTTTGTATACAACGTTTGGCTCGAAATGTTGAAGAAAAAAATGTAATGAATAAGGAAATTCACAAAAATACCGACCGTGCTGTAGAACTCTGTAACCAATTTTCAATGTTCCCAATGAAACATTTTTGAGGTTCTAGCTCACATGTCTTGAAGAAAATGATGCTAACATCGGTTGCAAAAATTACACTTGATAATATTTGCTGGTTTGGTGCAAATAAACAAATTGATATTTGACATATCCATGCTGTCAGCACTGTTGATAATGCAGATCGCTTGATTGCCGGTCGATATTTGTTATTTCAATAATAACTTTTTTCTTCTCCAACTCTATGCTTCACCACACACTGTCCTTTTATATTTATTAGTATTTTCCCAATTTTTTTCCGCTCTATTTTAACTTTTATTTTTAAATATGGGACAAAAAATATCGATCTCAGGACTAGCTGGGTCACGTGACTAATGTATAACATGGCCTTAATTAACAAAACGAATAAACATAGAAAACAGGAATAAAAAACAAAAGCATTTTTCTGAACCAACTTCATACTGCGAACAGACTGTATTTGATGATAAAAGAGTATATTTGCTGTGAACAGTTGTCTATTATTATTATTAATATTCCGTTTTTTTAAATTTATGAAAAATTTAGTTTCTATGAATTAAGAAATCACTGGTGTCAAACTTCAGACAATCGCGATAAATAAATTTTGAAAACTATCTTATTCGTGTAGCAATTTAGATTGCTCACGCAAAGCAACGGTTTTTATAAAACACCAATGCCGCACATGATCAGAATGCCAATTTTCCATATTAGGTTATTTCACAATCACTACCTGTTCAGAAAATCCCTGGTGGAAAAGTTTTCACAAAAAAGTACAGAAAACTTAAACATTTTTTACAAGAATCTACAAATAAATAAAATAAATTACAACCAAAATTACAGCAAAGTACAACTTTTTTCTCTTATTGAGACGAATTTTGTACTTTTTTTTAGTATTTTTTCGAACGTTGTTGTATTTTATTGTGGTTTTATCATTATGATTACAAATAATAATTACAAAAAAATTCTATTACAAAAAAAAGCTTCTATTTTTAAACTTTAAAGTATTAGTAGAATATTAAAAGAAAATAATGAATAATCGTTACTAAACACCAAAAAAACCTTACGTTTGAAGTTTTTTTTTAAATATATAGCAATCGATTGGACACCATGTCATTTATAATTATGTCATTACCATGTTCTCAATATTTGTCATCCTAGGTCGAAAAAGAACAATTTTTCGACTGTAAATTAAAGCACTCAAAAATGAAATACTTTTGAATTTTTAACTTTCGAAATTAGAGCTTCAAATTTGTTTAATTCAAACGTTCAATAATTTATTTTATTGATTTTTTATTGATTGATGAATTTTATTAAGCTAATTTGGTATATTGAGCTATTGAGTAAATTATTAAAATGGAAGCTTCTAACACTTTCAATTGAATTAAAAAAAAATTAAAAGCCGTTAAACTGCAAAATTTTAACTTTTATAAATTGTACAGTTAAAAGATGTAAAAAAATAGAAATCCACACTATCATTTTTAATGCTATGAATTGGAGAGTGAATCAACAAATTTATAAATTTTCAAAATTATATCATTTTAAGCAATTTTAAGCTAGAAACATTAATTTATATATTAAATTTTTTTTGAAATCTTTTTAAATATTCTCTTAAAAATTTGCTTCAAAAAAATCATTTCAAAATTTTCCAGGAATATAATAATGATTTTATTATCTTGGAACTCTAATTTTTCCTACAATTGTTTGAAAATTCTACAAAAGTAAAAAAAATAGCTTGAAATCATCCAGATTACTTTTTGAAAAATTTGAAAGTGTTATTAAATATTCTTTTCAAATTTATTTTTGAAAAAATTGTAATTTTTTTTAGGAATTTTGATGCAAATTTTTTATTCGTTTAAAACCTTTCAAAATGCTTAAAAAGCTTATTTTTGTGTTCGAAATCTTCAAAAATCTAAAGTGTATTTTAAAATCTTTTCCCGTTTTAAATTATTTTGAAATCTTTTCAAAACTTCTAAATATATTTTAAACTTACTCGATTATTTTCCAAATTAATAATTGTTCAGTTGTCTTTTATCAATGAATTTTTTTAAAAATCTTTTTAAATATTCTCTAAAATTGATGTTTCAAAATAAAACATCATTTTGAATTTTCCCGGCAAACTTAAGAATTTTTTTCTTCTCTTGAAACCTTTTAAGATCCTCAAAAAGCTTCAAAATTTTATTTCGAAATCTTCAAAAATCTAAATTTAGTTTTTTATTTTTCGAAATCTTCTCCAGTTTTAAATTAGTTTTGTATCTTCACAAAAATGTAAATATCTCTTAAACTAACTTAAATTTTTTGCAAATTGATAATTGTTCAATTGCCATTTATGCATAAAAATTCAATAATTTCACTTACGTATTGAAAATTTGTTACATAGAACAATTAAAATCATAAGCAATTTTGAGCTAAAAACATTAATTCATATATATTAAAATTTGTTTTGAAATCTTTTAAAATATTTTTTAAAAATTTGCTTTAAAAAAATCATTAAAAAATTTTCTTAAAATTTTGTTTAAGTCCTACATAAGTAAGCAAAAAATTAGCCTAAAATCATCAAGATTATTTTTTGAAAAATTCTAGGAATTTTGATGAAAATTTTTTATTCGTTTTAAATGTTTTAAAATCTTTTCACGTTTTAAATTATTTTGGAATCTTTATAAAACTTCTAAATATATTTTAAACTTACTCGATTATTTTCCAAATTAATAATTGTTCAATTGTCATTTATCAATCAAAAAATTTTTTCAAATCTTTTAAAATATTCTCTAAAATTAATTTTTCAAAATAAAAAATCATTTTGAATTTTTCAGCAAACTTAAGATTTTTTTTATTTTCTCGAAACCTTTAAAGATCCTCAAAAAGCCTCAAAATTTTATTTCGAAATCTTCAAAAATCTAATTTTATTATTTTTTTTTCGAAATCTTTTCCAGTTTTTAATTAAGTTTGAATCTTTTCAAAACTTCTAAATATATATTAAACTTACTCGATTATTTTCCAAATTCATAATTGTTCAATTGTCATTTATCAATCAAAAAATGTTTTCAAATGTTTTCAAATATTCTCTAAAATTAATTTTTCAAAATAAAAAATCATTTTGAATTTTCTCAGCAAACTTGAGAAATTTTTTCATTTTCTTAAAACCTTTAAAGATCCTTGAAAAGCCTCAACATTTTATTTCGAAATCTTCAAAAATCTAAATTTATTTTTTTATTTTTCGAAATCTTTTCCAGTTTTAAATTAAGTTTGGATCTTTTCAAAACTTCTAAATATATTTTAAACTTAGGTATTCAAAATTTGTTAAATACAACAATTCAAATTTGAACGTTCAAAGTTTAAATTTAACACCCTGAAATGTTGAAGATTCAAGGTTTTCTATTTCAAATATTTTAGTTCAAAATTGTTTAGTAAATATTCAAAAAAACGTCCTTAATTAAAAAATTGTAATTGAATGACTAAAAATGGAATATTTTAGATTGAAACAATGATAAAATTAATAATAATAACAATATTAACGTTAAAATCTGTAACTTGCTCAATTTTGAACAGGTTTAGAATCTTCCTCTAAAAAAAAAAATAAATAAATAAAAATAAATGACAAATAATAATAATAATGATAAACTAATAAATTAATAAATTAATGAATAATGACAATGATAAATTATTGTTCAGTTTTCAATTTATTATAGCAGCAAAAGTTCTTGGTAAAAGTTTAAAAAATTTTTAATTTGTTAAAAATTGTAGTTTTTTGTACATCTCTATAATAAACTAACGGTATATACAACATAATTTTAACTACAGTATCCCAATATTTCAACTTTTGTGAAATCTTGTTTTTTTTTAAAGATTTGTACTTTTCGTAATTTACGTAAAATTTTTTATTTACGTAAAATTAAAAGTGTTTTCATGACGTCAAACACCCAAATTGTAAAAAATGTAAAATTCTATAATTTTCTGTAAAACCTTGTAGATTTTTACAATAAAGTATAAATATAATAATAAAAAGTTATACAAATTTTTGAATTGTAGAAACTTGTACATTATTGTTAATTTATTTGTACTTCTCTACAAGAAAATACAAGAAAAAAGTAGCTTTTTGTATTTATCTGTATTTTCTTTTTAAATTTTGTAAATTTTTTACAATAAAGTACATGTTTTAACAAATAATTACAGTTTTAAAAATGTTGTACTTTCTTGTAAAAATTTTTCCACCAGGGATGACATGCTATTCTTATGAAAACCATCATTCATGATTTTTTATAAAATAAAATAAAATAGATTATTGGTTGTTGAATTTATTTTCGGAAGGCCTTAACTGGTTCTAGATTCTGGTAAAACCCCCCTTAAGTAATTTAAACTATTAATTTACAGGTTTTTTTTTTACTCGAGTTTGAATTTTTAGTTTAGGTCAAATTTTCCCAAGAAGCCATTATAAATCGAAAGTAATTTCTTTTCGTTGTAAAATAAATATTTTAATACCCCTTATGTTGGAAAACATTTTCGCAGGTTTTGGTCGCAAACAAAATTTCTTTGCAAATGTTATTAACAATGTAAATTTAATGTTACAACATGGTCAACATTTTTCTCGTGAACGGCTAAGCGGATTATAATGATTATTATGTTGAAATTTTCGTACATTCAAGAAATCTTCCGAATATAAAAACTTTGAATTTATTTTAAAAATATCATTTGTTTATAACAAAATTTAACTTTTATTTTTTCAAAAGAAAATTTTTTTGCGCATTATTCTACATTTTCTTCTGGAGAGAAATTCGAAATGAAATACTAGGTAGTTTCTATTATTTCACGGGGTATAAATTTTTTAGTGTCACAAGCGAGCGCTCAGAGCATGTTGTGCGTCATTCTATTAAAAAGAACAGTAAAATAAGTGTTTCAAGAGAAAAATTACTATTCTTCGAAATAGACTGACGCGCAACATACTCTGAGCGCTTGCGCGTCGCACTAAAAAATTTAAATTTTTATTATTATTATACCATTATGGCATATTCCTTCCGGGGTAAGCGTGACTCACTCGGTTTCAGCAGAGGATCAGGATCTTTATATGAGAAAAGTGATGAAGATAGTTGTATGAGGCGCTAAATGGGGGGGGGGGGATTTTAGATCAATCTAGAATTCCCGTTTTGTTTCTTTAAATAACACCTTCATTCCGCAACACTGCTCGGACCCAGGTCGCTGAATAATATCTCTACTTCCCCTCCATTGACCGAAGTTGGGTGGGACTGACGTTATGACTTGACTCTCTACCTTACGACTGGCTAATTATTTTGGACATGATTTAGACTCGTATAATAAATTTATATCCCGTGAAATAATAGAAACTATTGAGTATATCTTTTCATACTTTACTCAAGAAAAAATGTAGAATGAATTGCAAAAAATTGTTTCTCTTGGAAGAAAAAAAGCTTAATTTGTTTATGAACAATCGATATTAAAAAAAAATCAATGTTTTTAAATTCGGAAGAAAGATTTCTGGTATACGCGTTTTTAAACAAAAATTTCAACCTAAGAATCATCAAAATCCGTTTAGCCGTTCACGAGAAAAATGTCGATCATGTTGTATCATTGAAGTTTCATTGTTAATAACTTTTGTAGAGAAATGTTGTTTGCTATCAAAATCTGGGGAAATCTTTTCGAACATAAGGGCTATTAAAAAATTTATTTCAGAGCGAAAAAAACCAATTTGGATTTGTGGTGGCCTGCTTGGGTTTATTTATTTAATACAAGTAATTAACTTGTAATCCAGAGTAATCCAGCTAATTCTGAGTAATTTACATTGGTAATATAAATAGTTTTCAACTATTTCTTTGAAATTTTTATTTATTTTTTAAAAGAATTTTGTTAAATGAATATTTAACTATTCCATTTTTTGTGAAAAACCGATCATTCTTAGTTGAAAATTCATGAATGTTATTGAAAATTCGAATTTTTCGGTAGAAACATAATATTCTTGGTTGAAAATTCGTGTGTTTGGTTGAAAATTAAACTACTTGGTGAAACATTAATCTGATTTGTAGAAAATTTAACTATATTGTTGATAATTCGTTTTTTTATGGAAATAAATTTTTTTAACTTAAAATTTAGCTATTCACTTCTCAGTTGATAATTGACCTTTTTAGTGGAAAATTCAACTATTCGGTTGAAAAGTCATGTATTTGGTTAAAAAATTGTTTTTTTTTAAATTAATATTCTTCAACGGAAAAATTACCCGATTCCGTTTTTTATTGTAAATTAATCTGTTTTAATTGAAAATTTGACAATTCCATTGAAAATTAATGTATTTTGTTAAAAATTGGTCTTCTTTGGTAGAAAATTAATGTTCTTGGTTAAAAATTCCTTTTTTGTTGTTGTTCAAAATTCATTTTTTGGTTGAAGATGCATCATTTTAGTTCAAAATTCAATTTTTCGGTGACAAATTTAACCATTTTGACACAGATCTTTTAATTTCAATTATGTCAGAGCTAAAAATTTTCTGTTTAAAGGTAAAATGCTCTCCAAATACTGTATAAAATGAGCCCAGGATGAAGCCAATTTGTCTATTTTTTAAGTAGATATTGCGAAAATAGTGTAAATTTCAATGTTTTTAAAATTTTCAATAACTTCAGTAATAATCAATATTTTTTAATGTTCTTGTGTTCATCTTAAAGATATTTTTCGACAGTATCCCAGCAGCTTATGAGCATGAATCTAAAAGAATTTTCTATCAGAGAATAAGAACTTGAAGTTGGAAAAATGTAAAAACATCTTATCTGTAGGCAAATAAAAATAAAACATTCAATAAATATATATTTTAAGGGATGTTTATAGAAACTTTATGTTTATATGTTTCATACATTTACAAAAAAGAGAAGTAGCTTTAAAATGAGCCCAAGAACATTGAAAAATATTGATTATTACGGAAGTTATTGAAAATTTAAGGAAACATTGAAATTAACACTATTTTTGCAATATTTACTCAAAAAATAGACAAATTGGCTTCATCCTGGGCTCATTTCATACAGAATTTTGAGAGCATTCAAACCTTTAAAGAGAAATTTTTTTAGCTCTGACATAATTGAAATTAAGAGAACTTTGTCAATCATCAAAAAAGACGTGTCCGGAAACTTTGGACCGGCAGTGTATACAGATGGATCAGCATACCAACAAAATCCAACATCTTCTAATTAAATTTTTACCTGATCAAAATCAATATAACATCAGCTAATCATATAACACGATTGGAAGAAGATACAACAATGGAACAAAGAAACTAGACAGATGGACCAGTATATCAACAAAATCCAACATTTTTTAATTAAATTCTTACAAGTTCAACATTAATTAACATCAGCTAATCATACAAAATGGTTGGAAGAACATACAACAATGGAGCAAACCAACTATACAGATGGACCAGTATGCCAACAAAATCCAAGATCTTCTAATTTAATTATTATCTGGCCAACATCAATTAACATCAGCTAATCATACAACACGTTTGGGAGAAGATACAACAATGGAACAAAATAACTATATAGATGGATCAGTATACCATCCACGGTTGGAAGCAGTTACAACAATGGAACAAACCAACTATACGTATGGATCAGTATACAACACGGTTGGAAGAAGGTAGAACAATGGTACAAACAAACTATACAGATGTACCAGTATACCAACAAAATCCAACATGTTTTGATTAAATTCTTACCTGTTCAAAATCAATATAGCATCAGCTAATCATACAACACTGTTGGAAGAAGGTAGAACAATGGAACAAACAAATAATACAGCTGAACCTGTATACCAAGAAAATCTAACATATTTTGATTAAATTCTTACCTGTTCAAGATCAATATAACATCAGCTAATCATACAACACTGTTGGAAGAAGGTAGAACAATGGAACAAACAAACTATACAGATGGACCAGTATATCAACAAAATCCAACAT
>CAKNYM010044228.1:1732-37398 GCA_932195095.1 Andricus curvator | reverse complement strand
ATCATACAACACTGTTGGAAGAAGGTAGAACAATGGAACAAACAAATTATACAGATGAACCAGTATACCAAGAAAATCTAAAATATTTTGATTAAATTCTTACCTCTTCAATATCAATATAACATCAGCTAATCATACAACACTGTTGGAAGAAGGTAGAACAATGTAACAAACAAACTAGACAGATAGACTAGTACATCAACAAAATCCAGCATGTATTAATTAAATTCTTACCCGGTCAATAATAATTAAAATCAGCTAATGATAGAACACGGTAGGAAGAAGATACAACAATGAAACAAACCAACTATACAGATGGACCATTATATCAACAAAATCTAACATCTTTTAATTAAATTCTCACAAGATCAACATTAATTAATATCAGCCAATCATACAACATGGTTGGAAGAAGATACAACAATGGAACAAATCAACTATACAGATGGAACAATATACCAACAAAATCCAACGTCTTCTAATTTAATTCTTATCTGGCCAACATCAATTAACATTAGCTGAACATACAAGACGACTGCAAGAAGATAGAGCAAAGAAGCAAACAAACTATACAGATGGACCAGTATATCAACAAAATCCCACATCTTCTAATTAAATTCTTACCTGAACAACATTAATATAACATCAGATAATCACACAAAACGGTTTGAAGAAGATGGACCAAACTAATACCGGTATGAATAATAGAAACCTATGATAATTTAAATTAACAAAACACCTGAAAAGAAAAACCACAGAGATTTATACAAAAGGATATTTGGTCTCATTCTCCAATTCATTAGTGAGAATTGATTTGCATATGAAAAATTCTTTCTAATAGCAAGAACAGAAATTAATTTATCCAAATAATAACCCTATACCAAACTTTGTTATATCTTGAGATATCCTTCTTTAAATGAATAGTTTTGTTTCCTGCTCTCTTTATGAAAAACATCTCAGTGAATTCTCGGCTTTTTTTGTATTTCTCTTATGGTAAAGGATCATAAGTCCCAATTAAAATGATGACCATGCGTGGTTTTATGTTTTGCAAGAAATGTGTGATATCAATAGGATTCCTGTGAAAGTTTTTCTGATGTTCATCTCTCCTTAGAGGCCATCCAATAATAACCCTATCCCGAACTTTGTTACATCTTGATGATATCCAATCTACCAACAAAATCCAACATCTTCTAATTGAATTCTTACCTGGTCAACATCAATTAACGTCAGCTAATCATACAACACGATTGGAAGAAGATACAGCCATTGGAACAAACAAACTATACAGTACAGATGGACCAGTACATCAACAAAATCCAACAACTGTAAATTAAAATCTTACCTGGTCAACATCAAATAACATCAGCTAATCATACAACAATATTGAAAGAAGATACAAGAATGGCACAAGTATATCAACAAATGGACCAGTATATCAACAAAATCCAGCATGTATTAATTAAATTCTTACCCGGTCAATAATAATTAAAATCAGCTAATGATAGAACACGTTTGAAGGAAGATACAATAATGGAACAAATCAAGTAGACATATGGACCTGCATACCAACAAAATCCAACATCTTCTATTTAAATTCTTACATGGTGAATATCAATCAACATCAGCTAATCATACAACACGTTTGGAAGAAGATACAACAATGGAACAAAATAACTATACAGATGGATCAACACATCAACCACGGTTGGAGAAGTTACAACAATGGAATAAACCAACTATACAGATGTACCAGTATACAAACAAAATCCAACATGTTTTGATTAAATTCTTACCTGTTCAACATCAATATAACATCAGCTAATCATACAACACTGTTGGAAGAAGGTAGAAAAATGGAAAAAACCAACTATAAAGATGAACCAGCATACCAACAAAATCCAACATCTTCTAATTAAATTCTTATCTAGTCAACATCAATTAACATCAGCTGATCATACAATACGATTGCAAGAAGATACAACAATGAAACAAACCAACTATACAGATGGACCTGTATACCAACAAAATCCCACATCTTCTAATTAAATTCTTACCTGAACAACATTAATATAACATCAGATAATCACACAAAACGGTTGGAAGAAGATGGACCAAACTAATACCGGTATGAATAATAGAAACTTATGATAATTAAAATTAACAAAACACCTGAAAAGAAAAACCACAGAGATTTATACAAAAGGATATTTGGTCTCATTCTCCAATTCATTAGTGAGAATTGATTTGCATATGAAAAATTCTTTCCAATAGCAAGAACAGAAATTAATTCATCCAAATAATAACCCTATACCAAACTTTGTTATATCTTGAGAGATCCTTCTTTAAATGATTAGCTTTGATTCCTTCTCTCTTTATGAATAACATCTCAATGAGTTCTCTGTTTTTTTTTTGTAATTCTCTTATGATAAAGGATCTTAACTTCGTCCCAATTAAAATGATGACCATGCGTAGTTTTATGTTTTGCAAGGAATGAGTGATATCTATAGAATTTCTGTGAAAGTTATTTTGATGTTCATCTCTCCTTAGAGGCCATACAATTAATAACCCTATCCCGAACTTTGTTACATCTTGATGATATCCAATCTACCAACAAAATCCAAACATCTTCTAATTGAATTCTTACCTGGTCAACCTCAATTACCATCAGCTAATCATACAACACGATTAGAAGAAGATACAACCATTGGAAAGAACCAACAAAAATGGACCAGTACATCAACAAAATCCAACAACTTTTTATTTAATTCTTACCTGGTCAACATCAAATAACATCAGTTAATCATACAACACGATTGGAAGAAGATACAACAAAGGAACAAACAAACTATACAGGTGGACCAGTATATCAATAAAATCCAACACCTTTTAATTAAATTCTCACAAAATCAACATTAATTATCATCAGCTAATCATACAAAATGGTTGGAGGAAGATACAACCATTGGAACAAACAAACAAAAATGGACCAGTACATCAACAAAACCCGTCAACGTTTAATTAAATTCCTACCTGGTCAGCATCAATTAACATCAGCTAATCATACAACACGGTTGAAGGAAGACACTACAATAGAACAAACAAACTATACAGATGGACCAGTATACCAACAAAACCCAACATTTTCTAAGTAGCTAATAGAATAATTTCAGCTAAAAAAGCTAAAACAAATAAATGACCAAACCAAATAACCGGTTAAAGAATTAATCACCTGATGCGCAAAATATTTAATCACCTCCACTTCAGGTGAATAAATCTTCAACCGATTATATGTTTTGTTTATGTGTTTTAGCTTTTTCAACTGTAATTATTCAATTAACCCTTGGCTGATTTAACCGTTCGGTTTATTTACATTTGTAAAATGAATTATTAGTTGAATCACACAGCACTATCAGCATCGAATCAGTTTTCATAATTTAAACAAAAAATTCTCCAAGACGGTCAAATTATTTTCCGTGTTCAAGATCACATATGAAAGCTAAAAGCGAGGTTAAAAGTTGGTTATGGAGATTGGTAGCTATGATTTTCAAGTTTAGATGAGAGTAAACACTCGACGCATAAATTTGAGTCGAAGGGCAGATGTATGAGTGGAGGTTTAAATGAAGCCAGTGAGCTGCAGGTTAGACTAGAGTACTAGACCACAGGATGAATTTACTGGCGGGAAGTGCCCTCGTTATCACGCCAGGCAATTGTTTAATCTCGGTCTTGTTCCCTACCCCACAAATGAAAACACGCGTACGATCGCATTGACGATGATACCATACCACGCGAAATGCCTGGCAAGTGCGATTTCTAAATGGATTTCAATTTTGATTTTCGAAAGGTGTCTACATTAGGGTGGCCCTTATTTTTCACTTTTCGAATTTCTCTGTTCCCACCCTCCAGTTTTGTTCGGATTATCAAAAAAAAAATCTTCTCCAAATTTTAGCAAAATCGGTTGATATTTAGGGGTGTCGCAAAGATTATGAAGTTTCCCATTGATTTAACATGGGAAAAAGTCAGCTTTTTGTAAATCTAATATTTAAACGCGATAGTATGTTAAAAGTAATTCCGTGTTTTAGTATATTGTTCAGC
The DNA here is from genome assembly GCA_932195095.1 of Andricus curvator. Classification (NCBI taxonomy): domain Eukaryota; kingdom Metazoa; phylum Arthropoda; class Insecta; order Hymenoptera; family Cynipidae; genus Andricus; species Andricus curvator. Next base: position 33,306 of record CAKNYM010044228.1, on the reverse strand, counting down.
ATTCGTCAGAGAATAAGAATCAATCATAAATTTTGAGGTTGAATAATTTTAAGCCACTCTTATGGCTCCCCAAAGAAAACTCCATAAGTGACAAATTTGAATTTTACGTAATATTGCGGTTTATTGACGCTTTTCAAAAGTTTTTTAAAAATAAATAATCATTTATCAGTAATTTGAGAATACGCAGTCATTTTTTAACTAATATTCAATTCTTTAAACCATATTCATTTGTTTAAATATTTGTTTTCTTTCAGTTAACTCGCGAAATGAACATATTTTCTAGACTTTATGAGTTATTTAATGAATGATAACAATAAAATAATTTGTTGAAATAATTTTACAATTATTTAAATGATACTTATTTGGTCAAGTATATATTTTACCTAAAAAAAAGCAGGAGAAACATTTTATCTCAATGAATTTTCGACAAATTTTAATACTTTTAAGTACTAATTTGTTTATTATGAATACTCGTAGATGTTTAAACAAATTTAAATTTTTGAAGCAATTTTAATTTGTTTAAACATTTAAGAGTATTCTTAAAAAGCAAAGTAGAACATAAAAATATTTCAATCTTTCGAAAAATAGCAAAAATAAAATATGTAAACAAACATGAGTTTTCAATTAAAAATAATAGACAAATTTTCCACTCGAAATAGAATAGGTTAATTTTTAGTTGAAAAATTAAATTCCAACTGGAATAGTCACATTTTCAGTTAAAAATAACAATTTCAAACAAGAAACCACGACTTTTCAACAAAATAGTTCAATTTTGAACCAAAGAGATGAATTTTCAACTAAAATGAAGAATTTCCACCTAAAAAAATGACTTTTTAACCAAATTGTTGAATTTTTTACAACGTAAAATAATTTTTAACCGTAAGAAATTAATTTTTAACGAAAAATGTGGTAGTTGAGATATCAAACAAAACAGATTTTAATTTTAAATCAAAAAACAGTTGAAGTCAACTAAAAAAGCGAATTTTCAAAAAAATAGTTGAATCCTCAACCAAAAGGAGGAATTTTTAATGAAATATGATAGTTGACTTTTGAAACAAAAAGGATACTTTTTAAGAAAATTATTTAATTTTCAACTAAGAATATTATTCTTAACCAAATAGTTAAATTTTCAACCAAAATCATGAATGTTCAACCAAGAAGATCTATTTTCTACCAAATATAAGAATTTTCAACAAAATAGTAAAATTTTGAAGATAGAAAATTAATTTTCTACCAAAAAACACCGATTTTTCACCAAATACATGAATTTTTAACTAATAAGGATAAATTTTCGCCAAAAAGAAAATTTCTAAATTGAAATTAAATAGTGAAATTAAAATGAAATAACGAAACTAAATTTAAATAGTTAAATTAAAATTAAATAATTAAATAAATTTTCTACCACAAAAATGATTTTCCAAACAAGAATCTTATTTCTCTACCAAAAAACAAAATTGCAACAAAATGCATTAATTTTTAACTAAGAAGGACCAATTTTCACCGCAAATGAATCTTAAATTTTTATTTAAAGAAATTCATTTTCAACCAAAAAAAAGACGAGTTTTCCAGAAAATACTTGAATTTTCAACCAAACCATTTTTAACCAGAAAAATACATTTTTAACTAAGTATCTGTATTTTCATCTAAAATGGATTAATTTTCAACAAAAGACGAAATAGTTAAATTTTCAGTTAAAAAAAAATTAATTTTCAACAGAAAAAATGATTTTCAACAATATATTTGAATTTTCTAATAAAATAGTTAAATTTATAAGCCAAAAAGACGAATTTTCAACAAAAATAATGATTTTTAACCAAATTGTTGAAATTCATACAAATTAGATTATTTTTTCACAAAATTGATGAACTTTCAACCAGAATCATTAATTTTTAACGAAGAAAATTAATGTTTAACAACAAATTTCTTTTTCAATTAAGAAAGTAAATTATAACAAACAAATCGAACTTTCAAGAAAATATTCAAATTTTCAACCAAACCATTTTTAACTAAAATCCGAAAAAAATGTTGTTCAAAATTCGTTTTTGTTTTTGGTTAAAAATTAATTAATTTTACTGAAAATATATCTATTCCATTTTTTATTGTAAATTTATCGTATACATACATACATTGATTAGCAGTTCGAACTCGAAAGTTCATTGCCTCACTACCCGATTCGGGTAGTGTTTCTAGGTGGATATTTTACCAATGTGGGCCCACCACACCCACGACGGGCCAACAGCACGCAGTAATTCCTGAACGATCACCCATCCAAATACTAACCGCGCCCAACAATGCTTAACTTGAGTGATCTTACGAGAACTGGCGTTTTCAGCGTGGTACCGCAGTTGGCGATAATAAAATAATAATCAAATTTATCGTATTCAGTTGAAAATTGAACTATTTATTTAAAAATTCATATATTTTGTTAAAAATTATGTTTTTTATAGAAAATTATTCTTCTAGTTTGAAAAGTCATCTTTTTGGTTGAAAATTATTTCGTTTTGTGTTGAAAATTATTTTTCTTATCTGAAAATTTAACCATCTTTTATTGCAAATTTATCTTTTTTAGTAGAAAATTCAACTGTTTGGTTGAAAATTAATGTATTTTGATAATTATATGTCTTTTTCTGGTAGAAAATTAATCTACTTGGTTGAAAATTCGTTTTCTTTTTGTAAAATCTTAATTTAAATTATTAATTGTTATTATTAATCCAAGTTTATCTTCTGTAGTTGAAAATTCAACTATTTTGTTAAAAATTCATGCAGTTTGTTGAAAATTCTTCTTTTTTGGTAGAAAATTGATCTTCTTGGTTCAAACTTTATTTTTTTATATTTAACTGTTTGGTTAAAACTTAATCTAATTTGTTGAAAATTAAACCATTTTCTTAAGAAGTATCCTTTGTGGATGAAAATTGAAACCATTTTCAACTAAAATCTGAAAAAATAGCCTAAAAATTAGCTGTCATCAAATGTTAAATTAAGTTTAATTTAAATTTAAACTATTAAATTTTTGATTGAAAATTCACAGATTTTGCGAAAAGTTCGTGTTTTTTCTTGGTTGAAAATCAGTTTGTTAACTGTAAGTTAAACTAATTCGATTGTTGTTTAAAAAATCCATCTTTTTTGTTGTTGAAAATTCAACTATTTATTTAAAAATTCAAATTTTTGGGTTGAAAATTCATTTCGTTAATTAAAAAATGAACGATTTTGTTGAAAACTCGTTGTTTTTTCGTTAAAAATTAATTGCTTCCACTGAAAATTTAAATATTCCATTTTTCGTTAAAAATGTAACTATTTTGTTGAAAATTCATCTTCTTGGTTAAAATTTCTTCCTTTTGGTTGCAAATTCATTTTTTTTGGTAGAAAATTAATCTTTTTGATTATAAAATCATCTTTTTGGTTGAAACGTGCAATATTTTCTTGAATTTTTTTTTTTTTTAATTAAAAAATAATTTTTCAATAAAAAACAAATTTGAAAGAAAATAGTGCACTTTTCAACCAAAAAGATGATTTTATAACCAAGAATACTAATTTTATACCAAAAAGAATAACGAAGAAGATTAATTTTCTGGAAAAAAAAACAGACGAATTTTTATCAAAATACATTAATTTTCAACTAAAAAAGATAAATTTTCAACCAAAAATGGAATATTGAAATTTTCAGTTCAAAAAAAAAAATAATTTTTAACTATTTTCAGGAAATTAAATTGTTCTGTTATTTGAAATATGTAGTAAATACACAAGATAAAAATAATCATAATACAAATAATTTTTATTTCGAAAAAAAAAATTTTCAAAAAAATAGTGCTCTTTTCAACCAAAAAGATAATTTTGTGGCCAAGAAGATTAATTTTATACCAAAGAGATAAATTTACAAGCAAGTAGATTATTTTTCCACAAAACAAAACAAAAGGTGAATTTTCATGATTTTCAACAAAATAGTTGAATCCTCAACCAAAACATTAATTTTTAATCAAATAGTTTCATTTTTAACCAAAGAAGATTAATTTCCTAAAAAAACAGACGAATTTTCATAAAAATACATAAGTTTTCAATTAAATTTTTAAATTTTTAACTAAAAAAGATAAATTTTTTGACCAATTAATTAATTAATTATTAATTTTTTTTTAATGCCGTTTGTTAGAAAATTAATATTTTTTTGTTAAAAATTCCATTATTATTTGTTTACAAATTAATGTTTTGTTTGAGGATTTAACTATTTTGTTGAAAGTCATGGAAATTCACATTTTTGGTTAAAAATTCATTTTTTTAAAATTCATCTTCTTGGTTGTAAATTCATCTTTTTGGTTAAAAAATTAACGAAATTGTTTAATTTTCAACAAAGTAGATTAAATTTCAACCAAACAGTTGAATTTTCAACAAACTGCATGAATATTCAACCAAATAGTTGAATTTTCAACTAATGAAGATAAATTTAGATTAAAAATAATAACTAATAATTTAAATTAAGATTTTATAAAAAGAAAACGAATTTTCAACAAAATAGTTAAATTTTCAACTAAAATGATGCATCTTTAACCAAAAAATAAATTTTGAACAAAATAGTTCGATTTCAACTAAGTAGTTGAATTTTGAACAAAAAAAATGAATTTTCAACAAAGTAGATTAATTTTCTACCAGAAAAATAAAAATAATTATCAAAATACATTAATTTTCAACGAAACAGATGAATTTTCTACTAAAAAAGATTTTGCAATAAAAGATGGAATAGTTAAATTTTCAGTTAAGAAAAATAATTTTCAACAAAATATATGAATTTTTAAACAAATAGTTCAATTTTCAACTGAATATGATAAATTTACAATAAAAAATGGAATAGATACATTTTCAGTCAAATTTCTTAATTTTTAACAAACAACAAAACCGAATTTTGAAAAGCATTTTTTTACGATTTTAGTTAAAAATGGTTTGGTTGAAAATTTAAATATTTTCTTGAAAGTTCGTTTTTTTTTGTTATAATTTATTTTCTTAACTGAAGAAGAAATTTTTTCTTAAAAATTAATCTTTTTTAGTTGAATTGTCATGTGCTTTGATGAAAATTCGTCTTTTCGGTTAAAAATTAATCTTCTTCGTTAAAAATGAATGATTTTGGTTGAAAGTTCAACTATTTTGTGAAAAAATAATCTGCTTTGTAGAAAATTCAACAATTTGGTTAAAAATCATCATTTTGGTTGAAAATTCGTCTTTTTGGCTTTGTAAATTTAACTATTTTGTTAGAAAATTTAAATATAGTGTTGAAAATCATTTTTTCTGTTACAAATTAATTTTTTAACTGAAAATTTAACTAATCCTTCTTTTGTTGAAAATTAATCAATTTCAGATGAAAATTCAGATACTTAGTTAAAAGTTCATTTTTCTGGTTAAAAATGGTTTGGTTGAAAATTCAAGTATTTTCTGGAAAACTCGTCTTTTTTTGGTTGAAAATTAATTTCTTCAAATAAAAATTTCAATATTCATTTTCGGTGAAAATTGGTCCTTCTTAGTTAAAAATTCATACATTTTGTTTAAATTTTGTTTTTTGGTAGAAAAATACGATTCTTGTTTGAAAAATATTTTTTTCGGTGGAAAATTAATTTAACTATTTAATTTTAATGTAGCTATTTAATTTTAATTTCACTATTTAAATTTAGTTTAGAATTAATTTCTTTGAATAAAAATTTAAGATTCATTTTCGGTGAAAATTGGTCCTTCTTAGTTAAAAATTCATACATTTTGTTTAAATTTTGTTTTTTTGGTAAGAAAATAAGATTCTTGTTTGAAAAATAATTTTTTTGGTAGAAAATTAATTTAACTATTTAATTTCAATTTGGCTATTTAATTTCAATTTGGCTATTTAATTTCAATTTGGCTGTTTAATTTCAATTTGGCTATTTAATTTCAATTTGGCTATTTAATTTTAATTCAACTATTTAATTTTAATTTAAACATTTTATTTTCGATGAAAATTTGTCCTTCACAGTTAAAAATTCATGTATTTTGTGAAAAATTCTTTTTTTTTTTTTAAGAAAATCAATCAACAATTTGGTTAAAAATTGATGTATTTTGTTCTAAATCTGGGTTTTTTGGTAGAAAATTAATTTTCTAGCTTCAAAATTTTACTATTTTATTCAAAATTCTTAGATTTGATAGAAAATTGATCTTCTTGTTTGAACATTCATGTTTTTCATTGAAAATTTAACTATTTGGTTAAAAAAAATATTTTTAGTTGAAAATTAAACAATTTTGTTAAAAGAATATCCTTTTTTGTTGAAAATTCATACAATTTTCAATAAAAATCTGAAAAAAGTAGCTTTTAGTAGTAAAATTTTCAAATATCTCAATCTTTGAAACTAAAATGTTGAAAAATTTTAGCCTAAAAATTTACTGTTATTAAAAAGTGTAAAGGACATACTTTGCTTTGAACTTTAAAACTCGTTCTGATGTGAGATTTTTGAAAAAAAAAAAAAAGGTTTAAAGCGGATTTTAATAAACTCTGAACCCACGATAAATGTTATAATGCGCGGGAATTTTATGAGTCATAAGTAGCATACATACGAAATTTTTGCATAGCTTATCAGCTCCAGGTAGATTAGTCATTCCGAAGAACGCGTGCGCGACCGTCAAAAAATGAGTCTCTCATTTCCAGACATGACCGCTTCTGCGAATCTACTCATTATTTATAAAAACTAATTGTTAGGCTAGACACTTCGTAGAATCATCTTCTTATAAATAAATAAAAAATCCTATATTTTTTTTATTATCTAATCAAGAAACGATTACACGATAAAATGAACTGAAAATCATAAGGTAATAATTTTAAAATAATAAATAATAATAATAAATTAATTTAATTAATTAATTTAATCATAATAAATTTCTCACCGTCTATGAGAAAAAGACTGAAAAAAAATTTGACAGACTTTAAAAATATTAAAATAATACAAAAAGGTAAAAAGTAAATACTAACTAATTATAAGAACAAAATTGCAAAGATCCAAAGGTTTTAGAGTTAAAAAATTAGTCTTTTTAACTGAAAATTTAAATATTTCATTTCTGGTTGAAAATTAATCTTTTTTCAGTTAAAATTTAACAATTTGGTTAAAAATTCATTTTTTTAGATGAAAATTAATTCTTTTTAACTAATAATTCAAATATTCCACTTCTGGTTGAAAATTTATGTTTTTAGTTTAAAATTGATCAATTTGGTTGAAAATTCGTTTTTTTTCAGATAAAATTCATCTTTTTGAATCAAAATTTATTTTTCTGGGTGAGAAATTCATCATTTTAGTTGAAAATTCATTTCTTTAATAAAAAAATTAACCATTTTGTTGAAAATTCGTTATTTTATGTTTAAAAATTAATTTTTTAATTTGAAAATTTTAACATTTAATTTCCGGTTGAAAATTCGTTAATTATTGATTTTAAATGTAACTGCTTGGTTGAAAATTAATGTTTTGGTAGAAAATAACTCTTCTTGGTTGAAAATTGATCTAGAATTGAAAATTGGCCAGACACTTCGTCGAATCAACTTCTTATAAATAAATAAAAAATTCTATATATTTTTTATTATCTAATCAAGAAACGATTACACGAAAAAATCAACTGAAAATCATAAGATAATAAAAAGATCCAAAGGTTTTATAGTTAAAAAAATTGTTTTTTTTTAACTGAAAATTTAAATATTTCATTTCTGGTTGAAAATTAATCTTTTTTCAGTTGAAAATTTAACAATTTGCTTAAAAATTCATTTTTTTGGTAGAAAATAAATCTTCTTGGTTGTAAATTCATCTTTTTGGTTGAAGATTAAATTATTTTCTTGAAAATTCATTGTTTTTTAGTTGAAAATTAATTCTTTTTAACTAATAATTTAAATATTCCACTCCAAAGGTTTTATAGTTTAAAAAATAGTTTTTTTAACTGGAAATTAAAATATTCTATTTCTGGTTGAAAATTAATCAAAAAAGATTAATTTTCAACCAAAAACATGAATTTTCAGCAAAGTACATGAATTTTCAATGAAATATTTGAATCCTCAACCAAAACATTATTTTTCAACCAAACAGTTGCATTTTTAACCAATAATCAACGACTTTTCAACCGGAAATGAAATGTTAAAATTTTCAATTTAAAAAATTAATTTTTGCTCATAAAATGACGAATTTCAACGAAATGGTTAATTTTTTAATAAAAGAAATGAATTTTTAACTAAAATGATAAGTTTTTCACCCAAAAAAAAAAAAGAAATGAATAATTGAATCATCATAAAAAAAAAAAGAAATTAACAACCAAGAAGATTTCTTTTCGACAAAAAAAGTTAATTTTTAACCAAATTGTTAAATTTTCAACTGGTTTTTCAGTTGAAAATTTAACAATTTTTAACAATTAACCAAAAACTCATCTTTTTGGTTGAAGATTCAATTATTTTCGTGAAAATTTATTGTTTTTTAGTTGAAAATTAATTCTTTTCAACTAATAATTTAAGTATTCCATTTCTGGTTTAAAATTAATTTTTTTAAGTTTAAAATTGAACAATTTGGTTGGAAATTCGATTTTTTAAAGATAAAATTTATTTTCTTGAATGAAAATTCATTTTTTTTGGTTGAAGATTCAACTTTTTGGTTAAAAATTCAAATACTTATTTGAAAAATCATTTTTTTGGGTGACAAATTTATCATTTTAGTTAAAAATTCATTCTTTCATTAAAAAATTAACCATTTTGTTGAGAATTCGTTATTTTATGATTGAAAATTAATTTTTTTAATTGAAAATTTTAAAATTTTATTTCCGGTTGAAAATTCGTTGATTATTGGTTAAAAATTCAACTGCTTGGGTGAAATTTTTTTTTTTCATTTTAAATTGGAACTATTTGGTTGAAAATTGTTTTTTTTTAAATAAAATTCATCTTCTTAAATGAAAATTCATTTTTTTGGTTGAAGATTCATCTTTTTGGTTAGAAATTCAAATATTGATTTGAAAAATCATTTTTTTTGTGACAAATTCATCATTTCAGTTAAAAATTCATTTATTTTATTACAAAATTAACCATTTTGTTGAAAATCCATTATTTTATGATTAAAAATTAATTTTTTAAATTGAAAATTTTAACATTTCATTTCCGGTTGAAAATTCGTTGATTATTGGTTAAAAATGCAACTGCTTGATTGAAAATTCATCTTTTTGGTTGAAGATTCAATTATTTTCTTGAAAATTCATTGTTTTTTAGTTGAAAATTAATTCTTTTTAACTAATCATTTAAATATTCCACTTCTGGTTGAAAATTTATTTTTTACTTTAAAATTGAACAATTTGGTTGAAAATTCGTTTTTTTCAGATAAAATTCATCTTCTTGAATGAAAATTTTTTTTTTTTTTGGGTGACAAATTCATAATTTTAGTTAAAAGATTTTTGTTGAAAATTCATCACTTAAGTTAAAATTTCATCTCTTTGATTGAAAATTTAACAGTTTGAACGAAAATTCATCTTTTTGGTTGAAAATAAATCTTCTTGGTTGTAAATTCATCTGTTTGGTTGAAGATTCAATTATTTTCTTAGAAATGATTATTTTCGTTGAAAATTAATTCTTTTTAAATAATAATTTAAATATTCCACTTCTGGTTGAAAATTTATGTTTTTAGTTTAAAATTGATCAATTTCGTTGAAAATTCGTTTTTTTTTCAGATAAAATTCATCTTCTTGAATCAAAATTTATTTTTTTGGGTGACAAATTCATCATTTTAGTTTAAAATTCATTTCTTTCATTAAAAAATTAACCATTTTGTTGAAAATTCGTTATTTTATGTTTGAAAATTAATTTTTTAAATTCAAAATTTTAACATTTTATTTCCGGTTGAAAATTCGTTGATTATTGGATAAAAATGCAACTGTTTGGTTGAAAATTAACGTTTTTGTTGAGGATTCAACTATTTCGTTGAAAATTTATGTACTTTGCTGAAAATTCATGTTTTTGGTAGAAAATAAACCTTCTTGGTTGTAAATGCATCTGTTTGGTTGAAGATTCAATTATTTTCTTAAAAATGATTATTTTCGTTGAAAATTAATTCTTTTTAACTGATAATTGAAATTTTCCACTTCTGGTTGAAAATTTATATTTTTTGCTTTAAAATTGACCAATTTCGTCGAAAATTCGCTTTTTTTTCAGATAAAATTCATCTTTTTGGATGAAAATTTATTTTTTTCGGTGACAAATTCATCTTTTTAGTTAAAAATTCATTTCTTTCATTAAAAAATTAACCATTTTGTTGAAAATTCGTTATTTTTTGTTTAAAAATTAATTTTTTAAATTGAAAATTTTAACATTTTATTTCCGGTTGAAAATTTATTTTTTAGTTTAAAATTGAACAATTTGGGTTGAAAATTCATTTTTTCAGATAAAATTCATTTTCTTGAACAAAAATTCATTTTTTTGGGTGAGAAATTCATGATTTTAGTTAAAAGCTTTTTGTTGAAAATTCATCAGTTGAGTTAAAATTTCATCTCTTTGATTGAAAATTCAACAGTTTGGACGAAAATTCATCTTTTTGGTTGAAAATAAATCTTCTTGGTTTTAAACTCATCCTTTTGGTTGAAAACTTATCTATTTTGTTGAAAATTAATTATTTAACTGAAAATTCATTATTTTAGTTGAAAATTGAATATTTATGTTGAAAATTTATCTTTTTTGGTTGAAAATGTAAAAATTTGGATGTATTGGATATATTTGGATATATTGAAAAATTAACTATTTTGTTAAAAATTCAACTATTCTGTTGAAAATTCACCTTTCTGGTTAAAAATTCATTTTTTTAGTATAAAATTAAACAATTACATGAAAAAATCTACTGAAAATCATAACATTATAAACTTTCCCACCATCTATGAGATGAAGCTTGAAAAAAAATGTTGACAGTCTTCACAAATGTAAAAACATTACAAAAAAATATAAAGAAATTACTAGTTAATTATAGGAACAAAATTGCAAACATCCAAATGTTTTATAGTTAGAAAATTAGTCTTTTTAACTGAAAATTTAAATATTCCATTTCTGGTTAAAAAATAATATTTTTTCAGTTGAAAATTTAACAATTTGCTTAAAAATTCATTTTTTTGGTAGAAAATAAATCTTCTTGGTTGTAAATTCATCTTTTTGGTTAAAGATTCAATTGTTTTCTTGAAAATTCATTGTTTTTTTGGTTAAAATTAATTATTTTTAACTAATAATTTAAATATTCCACTTCTGGTTGAAAATTCATCTTTTTTAGTTTAAAATTGATCAATTTCGTTGAAAGTTCGTTTTTTTCAGATAAAATTCATCTTCTTGAATCAAAATTTATTTTTTTGGTTGACAAATTCATCATTTTAGTTAAAAATTCATTTCTTTCATTAAAAAATTAACCATTTTGTTTTCATTAATTTTCGACCAAGCAGTTAAATTTTTTACCAGTAATCAACGAATTTTCAACCGGAAATGAAATGTTAAAATTTTCGATTTAAACAAATAATTTTTAATCATAAAATAACGAAGTTTCAACAAAATGGTTAATTTTTGAATAAAAGAAATGAATTTTTAACTAAAATGATGGATTTGTCGCCCAAAAAAATGATTTTTCAAATAAATATTTCTTTTTTTAACCAAAAAAATAAATTTTCATTCAAGAAGATGAATTTTATCTTTAAAAAAACGAATTTTGAACCAAATTGTTCAATTTTGAACTAAAAAAATACATTTTCATCCAGAAGTGGAATACTTAAATTATGAGTAAAAAAATTAACTTTCAACTAAAAAACAATGAATTTTCAAGAAAATAATTGAATCTTCATAAAAAAAATGAATTTACAACCAAGAAGATTTCTTTTCTACTAAAAAAGTTAATTTTAATTTAACAATTTTGTTAAAAATTCATTTTTTTATGAAGGTTCAATTCTTTTCTTGAAAATTCATTGTTTTTTATTTGAAAATTAATTCTTTTTAACTTTTGACAATTCGTTTTTTAAAGATAAAATTCATATTCTTGAATGAAAATTCATTTTTTTGGTTAAAAATTCAAATATTTATTTGAAAAATCATTTTTTGGGTGACAAATTCATCATTTTATTAAAAAATTCATTTCTGTTATTAGAAAATTAACCATTTTGTTGAAAATTCGTTATTTTTGTTGAAATTTAATTTTTTTTTCTAAAAATTTTTTGTTGTTGAAAATATTCATCTTCTTTATTGAAGATTCATCTTTTTGGTTAAAAATTCATTTTTTTAGTATAAAATTAAACAATTGAATGAAAAAATCTACTGAAAATCATAACATCATAAAGATGTTTCAATATTATGTAATATTATGTAAAACAAAAAAAATTGTTATAAACAAATTATTTGTTGAAAGAATGTTTTCTACGATTTTCCATAATTTCACGTTTTTTAAAAGTTATATTGCAAGAAATTTGGATAAAAACAATGTAATGGTGAAGAAATTTCTTCTTAAGATTATTATTTTTAATATTATAAACAAATTTAATAAACAAATGCATTAATCAGACATTTTTCGAGAAAAAATTCCTTTTTTTTCGATGTCAATTTTTTTAATTAGGGATTTTATGATAATTTGAGCAAAATTCATAATTTGTTGATCAATCTTATGATTTTTTGAAACAAATTTAATAAACAAATGCATTATTCGGGCATTTGTCGGCAGAATAATTCGTTTTTTTCAATGCCAGTCTTTTCAGTTGGGAACTTCATGACAATTTCAATGAAATGCATAATAAGTTGATACATTTGATGATTTTTTAAACAATTTTAATAAACAAATGCATTAATCAAGAATTTTTCGATAGAAAAATTCGTTTTTTTATGTCAACTTTTTTTAACTAGGAACTAGATGATAATTTCAGCATAATTCATAATTTTTTAAATCTATTTTATGATTTTTTTAAACAAATTTAATAAGCAAATGCATTATTGGGGCATCTGTCGACGGAAAATTTCTTCTTTTTTTCGATGTCAGACTTTTTCATTGGAATCTTCATAATAAATTAAGTAAAATTCATGATTAGTTGATAAATTTGAAGATTTTTCAAAACAAAGTTAACAAACAAATGCATTATTCGGGCATCTGTGGACGGAAAAATTCGTTTTTTTGGGTGTCAGTCTTTTTAATTGGGAACTTCATGATAATTTTAGCAAAACTCATAATCGGTTGATAAATTTTCTATTTAAAAAAAAAAAATTTCATAAACAAATGCATTATTCGGGCATCTGTCTATGGGAAAATTGTTTTTTTTTTCGATGTCAGTCTTTTTAATTGGGAACTTAATGATAATTTCATTAACATTCATACTTAGTTAATGAATTCTATGATGTTTTAAACAAATTTAATAAACATATGCATTATTTGGGTATTTGTCGACGAAAAAGTTTTTCTTCTTCAATCTCAGTCCTTCTATTTGTTTCTTCAATTCATTTGAAAAAACATAAATTTTATCAAATAATTATGAATTTTGCTGAAATTATCATGAAGTTCCCAATTAAAAAGACTGTCATCGAAAAAAACGAATTTTTCCGTCCACACATGCCCGAATAATGCATTTGTTTATTAAATTTGTTAATAAAAATCAAAAAATTTATCAACTCATCATGAATGTTGCTGAATTTATTATGGAGATCCCAATTAAAAAGTCTTACATCGAAAAAAAAAAGAATTTTTCCGTCGACAGATGCCCCAATAATGCATTTGTTTATTAAATTTGTTTTAAAAAAATCATAAAATTGATCAAAAAGTTATGAATGTTGCTGAAATTGTCATGAAGTGCCCAACTGAAAGGACGGCATTAAAGAAAAAACGAATTTTTCTGCCGAAAAATGCCCGAATAATGCATTTGTTTAAAAAAATTATGGGATTAATCAACAAATCATGAATTTTTCCAAAATTATCATGAAGTTCCTAATTAAAAAAATTGAGATAAAAAAACGAATTTTTCTGTCGAAAAATGCCTTTTTAATGCATTTGTTTATAATATTAACAATATTAATCTCAAGAAGAAATTTGTCCATCATTATATTGTTTTTATCCAAATTTCTTGCAATATAATTTAAAAAAAAAGGTAAAATTATGGAAAATCGTAGAAAACATTCTTTCAACAAATAATTTGTTTATTATGTAATATTGGAACATCTTCAACTAATGTTACTCTATGAAACTTGGGCGATTTCAACAATTTCCCTGTTATTGACGAGCATCAGGAACGTCAAATAGAAAAAATGGCAATTTTTTTCGTCATATTTGTTTATTTATAAAAAAAAATTGAAAGCCTAATTTGAACATCAGGCTCGACAACACTCTTAGAAATCTTATCAGCTTTTTAAAAAAAAATTTTTCGTCCAAGTCGGTCAATATTTGTGGGCTGAACGTTATTTTGAACCAAAAATGTAATTTTTTTCCCACTGTGCAACGCCGCCAACGGCGAGCACGCTGCCCGATGGTGCGAATGCTCGCGGAGCCATCGTTGGCGGCGTCGCATGCATTCTTTTAGAATGGATATTTTTGTTAATTTTCAATGAATAGGTCTGAAAATTTCAAAAAATATTCCTTCAATTGTGAGAAACAAATGTCTCACTGGAAGTTGTTTCAACTCTCAAGTTCCCTCAGTACTTTTTGTCGGCGAAACTGAAAAAATGGGGTTACTGATCTGTCTCAATTTGCAATTAAATATTATTAATCAATAGGCGCTGTTCAATTTTTTCTTTAGTTTTTCGGCATCGCTAGGGTATATTTCGTGTGTACATTAAAGTTTTAATCAATTCCAAGAATATTTGCCCAACTTACGACGATTTATTTCTGAAAAAGTAATTGAATTTGATGAATTTTTCGTGCTTATTAAAAATGCTTATCTGATGAAAAAACAGAAACTAGAAAAAAGTTCCGTCTCGTCATTCTCTACAAGCTTATATTTGAAAAAAAATTCATTTTCTGACTTTTAAAATTTCCGTCCAACGAGACGTTTGGACAAAAAGTACGGAGGGAACTTCAGAGTTGAAACAAGTTCCAGTGAGAAATTTGTTCCTCCTTATTAAAGGAAGATTTTTTGAAATTTTCAGATCGATTCATTGAAAATTAGCTGAAATATAGCTTTTGCAAGAAAGCATGCGACGCCGCGAACGGCGAGCACGCTGCCCGATGGAGCTATCGTTGACGGCGTCGCATGCATTCTTGCAGAATCTATATTTCAGTTAATTCTCAATGAATCGATCTGAAAATTTCAAAAAATATTCCTTCAATAGTGAGAAACAAATGTCACACTGGAAGTTGTTTCAATTCTAAAGTTCCCTCGGTACTTTTTGTCGGCGAAACTGAAAAAATTGGATTACTGATCTGTCTCAATTTGCAATTAAATATTATTAATCCATAGGCGATTTTCAATTTTTTCTTTAGTTCTTCGGCATCGCTAGGGTATATTTTGTGTGTAAATTAAATTTTCAAAGAGTTCCAATACTATTTATCTGATGAAAAAACAGAAACTAGAAAAAAGTTCCGTCTCGTCATTCTCTACAAGCTTATATATGAAAAAATTAATTTTCTGACTTTTAAAATTTCCGTCCAAGGAGACGTTTGGACAATCCTTTTAACCGTTTTCGCGCGCTCGGCGAGTTGTTCGATCCGGACGCTCAATTATTAAAGTTTTTCTAATCTTCACTCTTCGTCTATTATTTTATTCATGGACGTTGCATAATTTGGCCATTTATCGCATATGACAAATAACAGAACAATTGAATTTCGCAAAATTGATGTTACTACATCGGATCGGCATATAATTAGTAATTAATAATAAAAAATACGTATTTCATGATTCCACGAATAGATGAAATGTAAATAAATACGTATAAAAAAAGTTTCCGTTTATTAATTTCAGTTTCTGAAATTATCTATTCTAAAAATCTATTTTGTTGGAAATTTTTTTTATTTTTAGAAAATTAATCTACTTGGTTGAAAAATCATCTTCTTCGTTGGAAATTTAACTATTTATCGGAAAATTTCAAGGAAATCATATATTTGTCACGTCGTACGTCAACAAAAATATTTGAAAAACACTGACATGCATAATGCGCAGTGATGCTAATGGACCGCGACTTTTTCAACTGCGCATGCACCGAAAAGCGCGGGTCTATTTAAAAGTACAGAATATAAACTTGTAATAGTACATTAAAAATAAAATATTTAAAGAAATAGGCTAGTTCTTAGATTCAATTTAATTAATTTTTTAAAAGTTAAAATTTGTTAGAAATAATTATCTGTATTATTGTTGGTAGTATTTGTGACGCTATCCGAGAAAAGGGTCCTACTAGGCAAAAGTGAAATTTTACAGGGCCAGCGATTGAAGAAATCCGGAGCTCGAGGCTCGAATAACAAAGTTTCCGAATAATAAAATTCCAGAATAATAAAATTCCTGACAGTTTCTAATATTACCGAATTTGAAAATTCCCGAGGAATAACATTTTCTTCACTAAAATTTTCGAATTGGAAAATTCCCTAATAGTAAGATTTCCGAAGAATAAATTTCCGAATAACAAATTTCCGAATAATAAAATTCCCGAATTGGAAAATTCCCGAATAATAAAATTCCAGACAATTTCTAATATTACCGAATTTGAAAATTCCCGAATACTGAAATTCCCGAATTGGAATATTCCCGAATAATAAAATTCCCGAGAGTTTCTAATATTACTGAATTGGAAAATTCCTGCAAAATAGTATTCCTGAATTGGAAAAATTCCCTAATAATAAAATTTCTAATTAGTAAAATTTCCGAATAATAAATTTTCCGAATAATAAAATTCCCGGACAGTTTTCAATATTACCGAATTGAAAAATTCCCGACAGAGAATTTCCGAATTTTAAAATATCCCAACTAGAAAATTCCCGAATTTGAACAATTCAAAAACTTCCTTTTATAAATATTATTTATTCATTTAAAATACAATAATCAAATATTTTTATAAAAAAGTATTTTTTTTTAATTTATTATTTTATATATTTATGAATATATAGTAGTTTCTAATATTTACGAATTTGGAAATTCCCGTAAAATCAAATTCCCGACACTGTAAAATTCCCAAATTGGAAAATTCCCTAATAATAAAATTTCAGAATAATCACATTTCCGAATAATAACGTTTCCGAATAATAAAATTCCTGAAAAATAAAATTCGGAATTTGAAAATTCCCGGACAGTTTTTAATATTACCGAATTGAAAAATTTCCGACTAATAAAATTCCCGACAGCTTATAATATTACCGAATTTGAAAATTCCCGAATAATAAAATTCCCGGCAGAAAATTGCCGAATTATAAAATATCCGAAATAGAAAATTCCCGAGTTTAAACAATTCAAAAATTTTTTTTATAAATATCAAATATTTTTATAACAAAAAATTATTTGTTATATTCAAAGATTCTAAAATTATTGTTTAAATTTAAAATAACAATAATTGAAAAAAATATATTTCTGGATAAGAATTTTCTTCAATTATTATTGTTATTTTTAATTCAAACAATAGTTTTAAAACCTTCGAAAATTAAAAACATTTTTTTGATAAAAATGTTTGATTATTGTGTTTTCAATAAATAAATAATATTTATTAAAACCCATTTTTTTTCAATTTTTCAAATTCAAGAATTCTATAATTCGGAAATTTTCTAGTTCTGCAATTTTTTGTCAGGAATTTTATTATACGGCAATTTTCAATTTCGGTAATATTATAAATTGCCGGGAAGTTCATTATTCGGCAATTTTCCAATTCGGTAATATTATGAACTTTTCGGGAATTTTATTATTTGAAAATTTTAAAATTCGGGAAATTAATCATTCGGGAATTTTTCAATTCGGAAATTTTACAGTGTCGGGTATGTTATTTTTCGGGATTTTTCAGTCTGAATTTGAAGATTCCCGAATAATAAAATTGCCGAATTATAAAACATCCAAACTTGAAAATACCCTAATAATAATATTCCCGCATTTAAAAAATCAACATTTTTTAAAATAAATATGATTTATTTATCAAAAATACAATTATCAAATATTTGTAATGTTTAAAGTTTCTAAAATTATTGTTTGAATTAACAATAACAATAACTGGAAACGATTTTCTTCCAGAAATTATTTTTCGGGATTTTTCAGTCCCAAATTTTTTGTCAATTATTGTTTTAAATTCAAACAATATTTTTAGAAACTTTAAACACTAAAAGTAATTTTTTTCATAGAAATATTTGATTATTGTATTTTTAATAAATGATATTTAATAATAAAAATTTATTGCTTACATTTGCGAATTTTCTATTTCGGATATTTTATAATTCGGCAAATTTCTGTCGGAAATTTTATTATTCGGGAATATTAAAATTCAGTTATTATTATAAACTATTGGGAATTTTTTTATTCGAGCATTTTCCAATTCGGGAATTTTATCATTCGGACGGGAATTTCATTATTCGGAAGTTTTCCAATTCGAGAATTTTCCAGTGTCGGGAATTTTTTGTCTCATAACATGAAATACCTGATTGTGCAGATAGAAAATTTCTGATTGCACCCCTAGAAATATCAGTTATAGAACTTATAGAATGAATCATAATCCGAAAATCTATTTTTTGCCTAGTAGGTCCCTTTTCTCGGATCGTGTCACATTTATTGATTTCAAATAGACCCGCGCTTTTCGGTACATGCGCAGTGGAAAGTTTCTTACCGCGCGCATCGATACAAGGCCGGGGCAGCCAATGAGCGTCGTTTGACAAACATAACCTGACGACTCGCGGTAGAGGTGGGGGCCCTTCGCTCTCTCATTCATAATCAGACCGATTCCTTGGCTACCATGTAATTCACTGTCTGCTTGTGACCATTGTTCGAGTAAGTGCTTTAACTCCACATTTTCTATCACTCTTGCTCTCTCATTTATCATCAGACTGATTCCTTGGCTACCACGCCATTCACTGTCTACTCGTGACCATAGTTCGAGTCCGTGCTTTTACCCCACATTTTCTCTCACTCTTGCTCTGTCATTCATAATCAGACCGATTCCTTGGCTGCCATGTAATTCCCTGTATACTCCTGACCATAGTTCGAGTTCGTGCTTCAACTCTACATTTTTTATCATACTTGCTCTCTCATTAGTAATCAGACCGATTTCTTGGCGACCATGTAATGCACTGTCTACTCCTGACCATTGTTCGAGTCCGTGCTTCAACTTCACATTTTCTATCACTCTCGCTCTCTCATTCATAATCATACCGATTCCTTGTCTACCATGTAATTCACTGTCTAGTCGTGACCATAGTTCGAGCCTGTGCTTTTACTCCACATTTTCTCTCACTCTTGCTCTCTCATTCATAATCAGACCGATTCCTTGGCTTGACAAACATAACCTGAGGACTCGCGGTAGAGGTGGGGGCCCTTCCAGCCTTGAAATTATCGGATCTTTACGTTTCGCAGCCCTTGAAATAGACGAGACTTCACTATATTTGATTGGAAAGTCAACTATTTTGTTCAAAATTAGCTTTTTTTAAATTTTACTATTACCGTTTTAGTAGAAAATTCTTCTTCTTGGTAGAAATGTGATATTTTTTTGTTTAAAAATGCTACTATTTGGTGGAACACTATAATTTTTTGGTTGAGAATCGAACTATTTTGTTGAAAATTCATGTCTGCTGTTAAAAAGTTTACTATTTTTCGGAAATTCGTTGTGTTATAGTTTAAAAATAATTTTTTTAAATGAAGATTCAAATATTCCACTTCTGGTTGAAAATTAATCTTTTTTATTTGAAGATTTGACAGCTTGGTTGGAAATTCGTCCTTTTTTTTAGAGAAAATTCATCTTCTTGGACTAAAATTCATTTTTTTGGTTAAAAACTCGTTTTTTTTTTGTAGAAAATTAATTTTTTTATTGTAAATTTATATTTTTTAGCGGAAAGTTAATTTCTTTCACTATAAAATTAACTATTCTGTTGAAACTTAGTTGTTTTTTAGTTGAAAATTAATTTTTTAAACTGAAAATTTAACTATTCTATTTCTGAATGAAAATTGAACTTTTTAAATTGAAAATTCAACTATTTGGTGGAAAATCAATCTTTTTGGTTATAAATATTTTTTTTTCAAAATTAACTACTCTGTTGAAAATTCGTTGTTTTGTGGTTAAAAACTAATTTATTTCATAAAAATTTGAATATTCGACTTCCTGTTAAAAATTTATATTTTTTAGTTGAAAATTGAACAATTTCTTTGAAACTTCCTGTACTTGATGCAAACTCGTATTTCTCAGAGAAAATTCATCTTTTTGGTTAAAAATTAATTTTTTCGTTGAGTATTAAACTATTTTGATGAAAATTCATTGTTTTTTGGTTCAAAATTAATTTCTTTTAATTTATGTTATTTTTATAGAAGAAAATTCTTCTTTCTGATAGAAATTTAATCTTTTTTTGGTTAAAAATATAAACGTTTGGTTAAAAATTTAAGTATTTTGATGAAAAATCTTATTGAACAGCTATCCTTTTCGGTTGAAAATTCATATGTTTAATTGAAAATTCGTTTTTTTTTTGTAAAAAATTATTCTTCTTGGATATGAAAATTCGTCTTTTTTAGTAGAAAATTACATTTATTTGCTGAAAATTCATCTTTTTAAGTGGAAAATTAACTTTTTTGTCAAAAATGCATGCCTTTAATTGAAAATTTAACTCTTTTGTTAAAAAGTCAACTGCTTCGTTGAAAAATTCGTTGTTTTTTAGTTGAAAATAATTTTTTGTACTGAAAATTTGAACTATTTTTTTTTGTTTAAAATTGATCTTTTCTAGTTACAAAAATGTATGTTTTTTTTGTTGAAAATACAACTCTCAGCTCATAAAATTTTAACACTGCCATAAAGTATGCAAATTGCGCTATTAGAATGAGGAAGGCAAAAAAGTGCTTTCTTAAAACAAGAAAGGAGGTTCTAAAATAAAAAAGAATTTGAATAAAAAAAATAAAAAAAAATATATTGATGAAGAGACTAACGGGCGAAAGGATTGGCAGGAAAAGATTGAGGAGAGCTGCGAGAGAACGGTCTGGCAATATTCAAGGACCATTATACTCATTAGCATATCTAAGGTCTCTCGATAATTTTATTATACAAACTAAGTATTATTGCTGATCGACTCTTGAGGCTTATATAAAGATTAAAAAATTATCGGAATATTATTTTATGATGCTGATAAGAGTTTATCGAATTTTTTAAAACCGTTTCTTAGTTTATATCCGTAAAAGAATTTATAAATTTGAATTTTTTAATTTTCGATTGTTTATAATATAAGAGGTTTTTAATTCAAAATATCAACTCTAAAGTATTGTTCATTGCAAGATTTAAAATTTGGCGGCTTTGCACATTAAAAGAAAAAATTAATTTCCAACCAAAAAGTTGCATTTTGAGCAAAAAGAAAGAATTTTTAGAAAAGAAAGAAAAAACTTTCAACAAAATAATTAGGTTTCCAATTAAATAATGTAATTATCAATAAAAAAAGATGCAATCTGAACCAAAAATATAATTTAAAAAAAAATTAATTTTCAACAAAAAAAAAAAGATTTTTAATCAAAATAGCTCAATTTTTAACCAATGAGCTGAATTTCTACTAATATGATTGATCTCAAACCAAACAAATTAATTTTTAAACAATTAGTTTAACTTTCAAGCAAGTAGTTGATTTTTCAATCCAAAGGGACAAATTTTCTTTCCAAAAAGAAGAACGTTTAACAAAGATACTAAATTTTAAATAAAAAAGATGAATTTTAATCAAATAGTTGAATTTTTAATCAAATAATTCAATTTTCAACAAAACAGTTGAATTTTTACCCAAATAGTTGAATGTTCAAATATTTTTAGTTTAAATTAAAAAAGATCAATTTTCAACCAAAAAATACAAATTTACAATTAAAAAGTTTCATTTTGAACCAAAGAGTTGAATTTTAAACTGAAAGCGATCAATTTTCAGTTTAAAAAAATTGTCTTTAAACCAAAAAAACGTGTTTTCAACAAAATACATTTATTTTCAACTAGAAATTTTTTTTCAACTAGATTGAATTTTCAACCAAGAAGATGTATTTTTCTACTAAAAAAGATTATTTTTGATCAAAAATGAAATAGTTAAATTTTTGGCTAAAATAATTATTTTTCTAACAAAAAAACGAGTTTTGAAAAAAATAGTTCAAGTTTCAAAAACGTATTTCAATTTTGAACCAAAAAAGATGAAGTCTCAATGACAAATTTACTGGTTGAATTTTAAACTAATAATCATCAATTTTCACCCAAAAATGGAATAGTTAAATTTTCAGTTTTGAAGATTAATTTTTAACCAAAAAAATGAATGCTTAACAAAATAGTTGAATCTTTAGCCCACAAAATGAAATTTTAACAAAATAGTTGAATTTTAACTTTTTTGTTAAAATTTTGATTTGATATATCTGAAATTTTCAAATTTTTTTTTTAATTTTCTCAAGAATCTTAGGAAAATTATATTTAAATAACCTTTAAAACGAAATTCTCAATGAAAAGAACTGACATTGAAAAATACGATTTTTCCGTCGACAAAAGCCCAAATAATGAATTTGTTTATAATATTAACAAGAATCATCTTAGGAGAAATTTTTTCTATTATAATATTGTTTCCATCCCAATATTTTGCAATGCAACTTACAAAAACGTCAAATAATTTAAAATGATAGAAAACAAACTTTTAACAAATAATCTGTTTATGATAATTTTTTTTGTTTATTACATCATGACAAATCATCTTCAACTAATTTTTCTCTATGAAACGTCGGTTTCGCGCAACAATTTTCCAGATAATCAACACCGGGAATGTAAAATAGAAAAATTGCCAATTTTTTTCGTCATATTTGTTTATTTATAAAAAAAATTGAAAAACTGAATAAACAATCGGGCTCGGCAACTCTCTGTACAAATGTATGCCCCTTGGCATGCTATACTGCTCTCTAATTTATAATCAGACCATTCCTTGGCTGCCATGTAATTCACTGTATACTCCTGACCATAGTTCAAGTCCGTGCTTAAACTCCACATTTTTCATCATTCTTGCTCTCTCATTCATAATCAGACCGATTCTTCGGCTATCATGTAATACACTGTCGACGCCTGACCATAGTTCGATTCCGTGCTTTAACTCCACATTTTCTATCACTCTTGCTCTCTCATTCATAATCAAACAGATTTTTCGGCTAACGTGTAATACACTGTCTACTCCTGACCATTGTTCGAGCCCGTGCTTCAACTTCAAATCTTCTCTCTCTCTCTCTCTCTCTCATTCATAATCAGATCGATTCCTTGGCTACCATGTTATTCACTGTCTGCTCGTGACCATAGTTCGAGTCAGTGCTTTTACTCCACATTTCCTATCACTCTTGCTCTCTCATTCATAATCAGACCGATTTCTTGGCTACCATGTAATACACTGTCTACTCCTGACCATTGTACGAGTCTGTGCTTTTACTCCACATTTTCTATCACTCTTGCTCTCTCATTCATAATCAGAACGAATTCTTGGCTACCATGTAATACACTGTGTATTCCTGGCCATTGTTCGAGTCCGTGCTTCAACTCTACATTTTCTATCACCCTCGCCCTCTCATTCATAATCAGACCGATTCCTTGACTACCATCTAATTCACTGTCTACTCCTGACCATAGTTCGAGTCCATACTTTAACTTCACATTTTCTACCACTCTCGCTCTCTCATTCATAATCAGACAATTTCTTGGCTACCATGTAATGCACTGTCTCCTTCTAACCCTAGTTCGAGTCAATGCTTTTACTCCACATTTACTATCACTCTTGCTCTTTCATTCATAATCAGACCGATTTTTTGGCAACCATTTAATTCACTGTCTACTCCTGACCATAGTTCGAGTCCCTGCTTCACTCCACATTTGTTGTCACTCTACTGTCGCATCTCTTTTTCTTTATTTTAGCTGCACATAAGATCTAGTTTCCTTGCGTCCATTGTTTCTTGTAATTGTCTTTCCTTAAAATCGTTTACCCCTCTAGCATTCCAAACACCCAGTTCCGATTAATTTACTGAAACTTTACCGGATGCATGCCTTTCGACAACCAAAGTTTCGATCCATCTCGAATTTACTCTGTCTGTATTATTCATTGTTTAAAGAATAAGCCCAAATATCAACTGGATGCGACAAGTGTATTTTGCAAGTAAAAAGGCTTGTCCAAAATAGTTAGTCAAGTAGTTGTAAGGTGGAGAGTCCAGTTATAACGTCAGTCCCACCTTACTTCTGTCTATGAAGGGGAATTGTAGGGTCAGAAGTAGAACCGAAAGAGTCATGGTCTGTTTGTGAGAGTTATGGTTGGTTTGTGATAGATTCTGAGGAGCGTTTCAGCCTTCTGCATTTTAGCAATATTTAGTCCAGTTATAACGTCAGTTTCTCCCGACTTCGGTCGATGAAGGTGCAGTGTAGGGTCAGAACTAGAACCAAAAGAGTCATGGTTGGTTTGTGAGAGTCATGGTTGGTCTGTGATACATTCTGAGGAGGGTTTCAGCCTTCTGCAGTTTAGCAATATTTATCCTAGTTCTAGCTGGAAAAAATTTCATTTACGAGAAATTGAGTTTGGAATCAAAAAATGGATTCAATTATTTATCCCAGTTTAAACTAAATCAAAAAGCATTCGTTATTTAGTTTTTCCTCGAAATACTAATTTCTTAAAAATATTAGCCTTCTATTTCTAATTCTCGTAAATTCAAATCGACTGCTTGTCAATTTAAATTTAATTCTTGTCAATTCGAATTTAAATATTGTAAATTCAGGTAGAATTGTAGTATTTAATTGAATTTCCGTAAATTGAACTACTACTCGAAAAAAAAGATTCTTTGATACATAGAAAATTCCTTTGAACCAAAGGAAAATATTCATTGGTTAAAAATGAATTTTTTTGTTGAAAATTCGATTTTTTTTACAAAATTGGAATCTTGGGCTGAAAAATTGAACCATTTGCTGGAAAATGTAACTATTTGGTTGAAAAAATCAATTATTTGATTAAAAATGCAAACTATTTGGTAGAAAACTATTCTGTTTAAGTCAAGGTTTCAATTTTTTTTTTAATTCGTTTTTGTTGGTTAAATCCAACTTTTTTTATTTTAAATTGAAATATTTTCTGTTAAAACATAAAATAATATATATATTTTTTTTAGATTCATAATTTTAGTTGAAAAATTGTTCTTTTTTTGATCGAAATTATTGTTTTACTGTAAAATTGAACTATTTTGTTGAAAATTCAACTGATTTGTAGAATTTTTTTTCACTGATAATTAATTCTCTAATTGAAAATTTAACTACTATTTTAACTACCTATTTTTTGTTAAAAATGCAACAGTTTGGTTCAAAATTAATATGTTTTAGTCGAGGATTCGAGTATATTGTTGAAAATTCGTTTTTATTAGTTAATTCCAACTGTTTTTTATTTTAGATTAAAATTTTTTTTTTGTGTAAAATATCAACTATTACATTTTTTGTTAAAAATTCAACACTCGTTTTTTTTTTAATTAAAAATTCAAGCATTTAGTAGAAAATTTACCTACTTCACTTTTGTTTAAAATTTATCTTTTTCAATTTGAAATTTCAATTATTTATTTAAACATTTTTAGAAACGAGAAAAAATAAACTAAAAAATTATCAAATAAATTTCCGGTAGAAAATTAATCTTGGTTGAAAATTCCACTATCTGGTGAAAAATTGATCATTTTGTTGACAATTCTTTTTTTTCTTACATTTTTGTAAAATTAATCTTTTGGTTAAAAATTCATCTTTTGGGTTGAACTCTTTTTTTTGTTATCTGTTTTAGTTGAGGATTCAAATATTTTATTGAAAATTCGTATTCTCTTGTGGAAAAATCAACTAATTGGTTTAAAGTTTAACTACTTTTTAAAAAACTCCCACAATTGATCCATCATTGCAGTTGAAAATTGATCTGTCTTGTAGAAAATTCATCTGCTTGGCTTGAAAATTAAAAAATTTAGTAAAAATCAAACTATTTGGTCGAAAATTAATTTTTGTGTAGAAAATTCACGTTTTTTGTTGTAAATTCAACTATTTGCTTAAAAATGTATCTGTTTGGTTCAATTCAATAGGTTGAAAATATTTTTTTCTAAAATAATTTTTTTTAATTGAAAATTTTGACTATACCATTTTTTGTTTAAAAAAATATCTTTTTTAGTTGACAATTCAAATATTTGGTTTAAAATGCATCTTTCTTGATTGAAAATTCACCTAAATGTGGGAGGATTCATCTATTCTGTTAAAAATTTGTCTTTTGGTAGAAAATTCATCATTTATGGTAGAAAAGTCATTTTTCGAGGTTGAAAATGTCTGAAACATTCGTCTTTTTGACTTGAAAACTCAACTGTTTTTGGTTTAATTTTAATATATTTGGTTAAAAATTTCGATCATTTGTTAGCAACTTGTAGGTTGAAAATTCGACTATTTTGATAGTCATCTTTTTTTGGTGCAAAATTCAAAAATTTGCTAAAAATTCGTCTTTGTATCATCTATTACAATTTTCATTAAAGTTTCATAATTTTAATGTAAAACTCGTCCTTTATATGGTTGAAAATTAATTTTTCAAGCTAAAAATGTAACTATTTTTTTTTAATTCAACTGATTGTAAATAAACTTTTTTAGTGTAATTAATATCCTCGGGTTGAAAATTCAACTGTTTTTTATTTTCCATTCAAATTCTTTTTTTTTGAAATATAAACTATTAGATTTTTCGTTACGATTCATAATTTTAGCTCAAGATTTGTTTTTTTATTGTTCGATAGTAATATTTTTAACTGAAAATTTTACTATTTTTTTTTTAAATTCAACTGATTTATAGAAAATTAATTTTTATTAAAAATTAATTCTCCTCAGTGAAAATGTATCTACACCATCTTTTATCAAAAATTGATCTTTTTTGGTTAAAAAATGCAACTACTTGGTTCAAAAATCTTAGTGACGAAAGAAATGTAAATAAAAAATTAATCAAGTAAAATTTGGATTAACGTTACATCGATTTTTCGAAGTAATATTTAGATGAAAACTGATGTAATTTTATCAAAATTCATATTTTTTGGAAAAAAACTAGTCTCTGTGGTTGAAAATTCAACTATTTAGTTAATAATTTATGTATTTTGTTAAAAATTCGGCTTTTTTTAGGAGAAAATCATTTATTTTGTTAAAAATCGAGTATACCGAACAACACAAATTTCTACAAAATACATGAATTTTAAAAAAAGTAGTTGAATTTTCGTCTAAAATGATCAATTTGTAACCAAACAGTTGAATTTTAAACTAAAAAAGATCAATTTTCAACAAAAAATGGAATAGTTAAACTTTCAGTTCAAAAATTAATTTTCAACAAAAAAGAATTATTTTTTAATCTTTTCACGTTTTAAATTATTTTGGAATCTTTTCGAAACTTCTAAATATATTTGAAACTTACTCGATTATTTTCCAAATCAATAATTGTTCAATTGTTATTTATTATTCAGAAAAAAATTGTAATCTTTTTAAATATTCTCTAAAATTGATTTTTCAAAATAAAAAATCATTTTGAATTTTCCCCGCAAACTTAAGAATTTTTTTTCTTAAAACCTTTAAAGATCCTTAAAAAGCTTCATAATTTTATTTCGAAATTTTCAAAAATCTAAAATTAGTTTTTTATTTTTTGAAATCTTTTCTAGTTGAGAAAAAAGAACTTGTAAATAACGCTTAAACTAACTTAAATTTTTTGCAAACTGATAATTGTTCAATTGCCCCTTATGTATCAAAATTCAATAATTTCACTTGCGTATTAAAATTTTCTTAAATAGAACAATTAAAATTGTAACGTTCAAAGTTTAAACTTAACACTCTGAAATGTTCACGATTCAAGGCTTTCTATTTCAAATATTACAGTTTAAAATTGTTTAGTTTTTAATATTTGATTTATAATTACTCATTTTAAATGAAAAGTAAAATATTTCTAAATATTCAAAAAAATGTCATCCTTAATTAAACAATTTCAAATTAAATGGCTAAAAATGGAATATTTTAGATTGAAACAATATTTGAATAGGATTTGGAATTAAATGAGAGCGTTTAATTATTAATCTATTAATTTTAAATTATTTTAAACTTGAAAATTTTCTATGTTTAACGTTAAAATCTGTAACTTGCTTAATTTTGAACCGATTCAGAATCGTCCTGTAAAATCAATTAATGTTCAATTTTCAATTTATTATAACAGCAAAAGTTCTTGGTAAAAGTTTAATTTTTTTTTTTAAATTATAGTTTTTTGTAGAAACTTTTTTTAAATTTGTACATTTCTACAATAAACTACTACTACGCTGGGAGTCGAACCAGAAGTTCTGTGGTTCGACTCCCAGCGCACAGTGGGGTGAAATTGGAAAACGAGGTTCAAAATGACATTTAGAACGTAATTATGCACCGATTTTAGATTTTTTGTTGTTGAAAAATTCAGAACTAAATTTTTCAGACAATGGTGAAAGTAGATTTTTTATTTTTTTTGTTTATTTAATTGTTATGTTAATGCAAACAGCGAATACGATATTTTTTCACTTAAAAACTCCTTATATGTGAATTTATTTATATAATTTGTTTATAAAATAAGTGGACATTAATAAATGGCGAAATTTTTTCAGAAAACATCATTGGCAATATAATTTCAGCAAGGTCAGAAGAAAAAACGGTTTATTTTCGCTAAAAATCGCCCAAAATGTGCATTTGTTTATATAATTTGTTTATAAAATGAACAAATATTGATGGGCGGTGAAAATTTGTTCACAAAGCATCATTGGCAATATAATGTCAGCAACTTCAGAAGAAAAAACGATTACTTTTCGCTTAAAAACACCCAAAATGTGTATTTGTTTATATACTTTGTTTATAAAATAAACAAATATTGATGGGTTGCAAAATGTTTCTTAGAAAACATCATTTGCATAATAATTTCAGCAAGGTGAGAAGAAAAAACGATTACTTTTCGCTTAAAAACGCCCAAAATGTGTATTTGTTTATATAATTTGCTTATAAAATAAACAAATATTGATGAGTGCCAACAATTTTTTCAGAAAACATCATGGCCAATATAATTGCAAGAAGGTTGAAAAAAAAACGGTTTATTTTCGCCTAAAAACGCCCAAAATGTGCATTTGTTTATATAATTTGTTTATAAAATAAAAAAATATTGATGAGTGGCAAAATTTTTTTCAGAAAACATTATTGGCAATATAATTGCAACAAGTTCGAAAGAAAAAACGTTTTTTTTCGCCTAAAAACGCCCAAAATGTGCATTTGTTTATATAATTTGTTTATAAAATAAACAAATAACATTCAATAT
Organism: Andricus curvator; assembly: GCA_932195095.1. Lineage (NCBI taxonomy): Eukaryota > Metazoa > Arthropoda > Insecta > Hymenoptera > Cynipidae > Andricus > Andricus curvator. The sequence continues at coordinate 3,901 of CAKNYM010044228.1, read as the reverse complement.
TAAATTTCAATGGCCACGTATCATCTTAACGATGAAGGCAAGCGATTTCAGAGCAGAAATATACTTTGAAGACGAATAACCCCTAATGTCGATCATTTGTTAATAAAATTTTTTTATAACAATTAACTTTGCAAGTTAACAATTTTTTATCTTTCTCATACCCCTGTGCATTAAAAACAAGGGACGAGAAGTATAAGACAAATTTTGTCTAGATGATAAAAAATGAAATTTAAAAAATCGACATTTTTTCCCTCTTTGCATTAATATAACAATTAAATAAACAAAAAAATAAAAAATCTACTCTCACCATTTTCTGAAAAATTTAGTTCTGAATTTTTCCAAAAAAAAATCAAAAATCGGTGCATAATTACGTTCTAAATGTCATTTTGAACCTCGTTTTCCAATTTCACCCCACTGTGCGCTGGGAGTCGAACCACAGAACTTCTGGTTCGACTCCCAGCGTAGCGAAAGGAGATGATCTTTTTTCAGAGAAAATTAATTAAAATAATTTTAAATACAGTTTCCCAATATTTCAACTTTTGTGAAATCTTGTATTTTTTAAAAAAGATTTGTAATTTTCTGCAATAACTTACGTAAAATTAAAAGTGTTTTCATAACGTAAAACGCAACGTAAAACGCATAACGTAAAAGTTTTCTTTCAACTTGAAACTATGCAAACCATGCAAACTTTGAAGACACCCTATAGACTTTTTATGGTCTCACGCATAAAGAATAAGTCGATATGATGGGTTTTGAAGAGAGGAGAGGAAAGGAGGTGAGAGGAGAGGAAAGGAGGAGAGAGGAAAGGAGAAGAGAGGAAGGGAGAGGAGAGGAGAGACGTGGTAAAAAGGAAAAGGAGAAGGAAAGAGAGTATGGGAGAGGGAGTGAAATATTGAAGAAAGAGAAGAGAAGAGGTGGGATAAAGGCGACTGTTGAACGTACATTGACGTCACTGAAGACTGAACAACTCGGTGCGATTGTCGCCGGTTTATCCGCATTTTATAATCCACAAATCGTTTCATTTTTTTTATTTTCCTCAATTTTTCTTTTATAACCTCCCCAAAAAAGAAGTGTTTTTTCGCCGAAATCGGGAAAAGTGATTTTCGCAAGAAAGTCTGGTGACAATGCCACAAAATGTGCCAATTATCGAGCAACAGGTCTTCGTCCTCGACCATCAAGAAACGCGAACCGTTTCCTGCAATGTGGCGTAACTCCTTTGTGGCGCGAAATTTCAAAATTCGAATCTCCCGCGCTTCCATCTATGAACCACGTGGTCTCAAGCTCCAAGGTTCAGATAGGGATTTTAAGTTAGAAGTGATCTGAGTGAAAATCAGTGTGTGTTGCAAAAATTGAGTGCTTATTTTTTCAAAATCGGAATACATGCAAGAAAATCCGTGGATAAAGAAAGAAGTGAAATTATAGGTAAAAGAGAAAATAAGTTATAAAAATAATTATTATCCCGAAAGGTTTTTTAGGAGTTTTAGGCCTCGGACTCACTTTAGAGATCGAAAATAGTGTAAATAGTGTCAAGATATTGTTTATATTTTTAATTTTAATTACAATTTTTTTAGTTTAATTTAAACTTTTTTTATTCAAAATGCAACTATCTGGTTAAACATTAATCTATTTCGGTTCAAAATTAACTCTTTTGTTAAAAAATTCCACTGCTTTGAAGGAAAATTTGTTTGGCTTGAAATTGAAACACTTTGGTAGAAAATTCAACTATTTGGTTAAAAATATTTTTAAAAATCCTTTTTTTTTCGTTGAAAATTAATTTTTTCGCTGAAAATTTAACTATTTCATTTTTGGTTGAAAAATCAACTATGTGGTGGAAAATTCAACTATTTGACTGAAAATTAACTCTTTCGTTAAAAATTCAACTGCTTTGCAGGAAAATTTTTTGGCTTGAAATTGAAACACTTTGGTAGAAAATTCAACTATTTGGTTGAAAATTAAACTATTTGGTTAAAAATGAACTCTTTTGTAAAAAAATTCATTGTTTGATGTGAAGATTCTTCATTTTAGATGAAAATCCACCTTTTTGATGGAAGATTCCTTTCTTCGGTTGAAAATTAAACTATTTTTTTAATTCCTTTTTTTTCGTTGACAATTAATTTTTTCGCTGAAAATTTAACTATTCCATTTTTGGTTGAAAACTCAACTATGTGG
>CAKNYM010044227.1:3658-15270 GCA_932195095.1 Andricus curvator | reverse complement strand
TATATATCTATTGTCGGTAAGGTAGGGTGCTTCATATTTGTGTATCACCCTTCAGTTGTCGATAAGTTTTGTTCGGATAATATATTCAAAGAATACTCTTATGGCAATGATAATTTATAGGTTGTGAATATTTTATATCATTGATATTGAAAAGGGATTATTATTATATAATAAATAAGTAGATATTATGTATATAACGATCACAGGCCGTGATACTTCAGTAGTCTATAAATGTTGTTCAGGGAATATATTCAAAGGCTACTCTTATGGTAATGATAAATTTTAGGTTCTGGATATTTATTATAATTGATATTGATAATTGATTATTATTATTATAAATAAGTAAATATTATGTATATATAACGGTCACTGGCCGTGACAATATAAAAAAAAATCTTGTGCAAAAAAAAATGAAAAAATGATTTTCAGCAAATGTTGTACATACGCCGGGTGTCGACCTTTTGATGTAACTTTGTTTTATGTTGCTGTAACTTTGTACCTTCGCCTTAATACACTCAGCCATCAGAAAGTTAAAAAAAATTCAGTTTTGTTGGATGTGAATTTCAATTTATTACATCGTAATCATATTTATTTCAATAAAACATGAATAATTTTTAAATATTGAAAGTGCTTGATGTGTGAATAAATCATTGAAGAGAATAAAGTTTGTATGATTATACTTGCGATTAGGCTACCGAATAATTATTATTTAGTATTTTAAATAATTAATACGTTAGGCTTAATTATTATTCACGCAATCAATAAATAATTCAAATAAATTATTAATGTTAAAATTTGTTATTCTGGAATATTATAAATATAATACATAGCATTATACATATTATAATGATTATAAATTTAATATAAATTTATGATAACTTTACTATATAATTAAATTGAAAGAAAATGTTTGTGAACATTTAAAAAAAAATCGTTGTTAACAATACAGTTCATATTTTAAAATTCCAATCACCGTCAATAATTATTGTTTATTATCTTGAATATGTAATCGTGTACATTTGATTATTACTTGAGCATTTATGCAATTATGTATTGTAATTTCCCAAATATTTTATCCCAAAATTATTATTTTCTAAATTCACTTATGTAATTTTTTTTCAAGTCCAAACCGTGATTCTGTCTAGAAACTAGCTAAAATCTGGACAATCTTCATATATTCAAATTCGTAATGAAATCCTAGATAGCGCCGAGACTGGGACTAGACAGCAAAAAGTTCTGAATCAAACACGTAGCAAAACTGCTACGAAATTTTTCCACGCGGGAATGATTAATTGTTTGAATAAATTCTATAAACATCTAATTATCCATAGAAAGTCGTAGTATAAACCGTTTGTATTAAAAAAAACGCAAAAAAAATCATAATTAGCTCCAAAATCTCACAAAACCCAATTTTTTATTCATAAGGTTTTTTTAGGACCCTTCAAAACAGACTTATGGAGTGAAATTCAAAAAATAAGTGTTAAATTAAATGTTGAATTTAACGTCGATTTATCTACGTAATATTAACAATTCTGAATAAAATTTACAAAAATGTCTTTTTTTCTTACGGGAAATCCGTGTTAAACTTCATGATTTGACATGAAATCGCTCATTTCACGCATTGTGCATTGTAAGTTGTATTAGATCTAACTCAGGTAATGAATATATATATCATTCCGATGACAATTTACTTAAATTGAAATTTCCAATTTAATCTAAAGTGGTTTCGAATTGGTATGTGATTTAACTCGAAGCTGTCAAAGAAAATCGCCGAGGAACAAGCAGGACTTTTCCAGACGTTCTCCGCCCACGCTGTCGCGACGTGCAGATATAAATTTGGACAACCCTGCACCCTAAAAAAAAAGCATAATTTCAGGTATTGAATAAGACTCAGAAAAAAAAGTCTCGAGTGGTACCACGAAGGAATGGTAAGGAGTAGTATCCCTGTAAGTGGGGAGTGGGACAAGCAACGTCCAAAAATTCGTTAATATTTGCCACGAATGAAACCCGTGAGCAGACTCGCGCACATGCGCACTGGTGGTTGCCATGTCAACGATGTCAACACGCGTTGGAAGTTTTAAACTTGTGTTTTGAGCGAACATTAACAAACGAATAACCCTTTATGTATAACCTTTTACTAATAACCTATTTATGTCGAAAAAATGAATAACCTACATATGGATAGAGATGTCAAAATATAACATAGGGGAGTGGGTATAACACGTGACAGCGCAAACGGCACTGCGCATGTGCGCGAGTCTGCTCACGGGTTTCCATTGGTGGCAAACATTAACGAATTCTTGGACGTTGCTTGTCCCACCTCTGCTCACCCAACACATAATACCACTCCTTAGTATTCCTTCGTGAGTGGTACTAAAATGAGACCGCTAATGGGAACCCAGATTCATTTGTTTTACATTGAAAATAACAGCATGAAGTTCTCACATTCAAAAACAGGACAAGTAAAAAATGATACTGTTAAAAAGAGATATCTAGTTTTTATAGTGTATTAATGAACTGATTCAAGACGGTTTTTTATAAATTTGAAAAACTTAAAAAATAGAACTTCTGAAAATTAGGAAAGAAATAAACTTTGTTGTTCAATGAAAAATAGGTCAAATAATTCTGTGAAAAATCGCCTGTGACGAATCTCTGCAAAGTTAATAAACTTCCATAAAAAGGACGTCAAAATCTGGCGAAAATTGTAAATTAAAAATTGATGATAGTGTTCACGATTTTTCAACGGGACAGGGTATGCCATGTTGTCATGAACGGCGAGTAAATGTATGTTAAATTCTGTAAGTCCTCGCCAATTCATCATGCGCTTCTCCAAATGCATCATTATATTTAAAATCAAGATTATATACTTCACCTATCTGGAGCCGCGCATTTGCCTAGGGATTGTATAGAATGCCTAGGCAGTGTATATGTCACCGTTTATACCAGAAATCAGATAGACCTAGTTTTAACTAGTTAAGACGCGAAAATACTAGGAGCATTTATCAAAACTACACACAGAAAAAAGAAATGTAAAATTTACTTACCAAGAAATGTAAAGTGTTTCTTGTAACGGTAAGAGTCAAAACTGCTCTTGATGAGGGAGTGAAAATTTGAAAATCATTTAGCATTTCGTAAATGTCACAATGAAGTCAAGGTGAATTTAACGGTAATCCTTTAGAAAAAGAAACCTCTATTCCCTAGTATTAAATACTGCACCACTATTACAATAGTGGTGCAGTGGACATTTCAGCAGGATCGGTACATGCTACCGATCCGATTAGCTTGCTTAGCTCGCCCTCAAAGTCGTAACAACGCAACCTATCCGCGCGGACCACCGGATGAATTTATGGCACCATCGGCAATGGATGGATTTCATGACCTAAAAGACATTTATTTTTGACATTTCTGTGACAGTCGTCACATCACTCCATATTCCCACTTAGCAATGAAGGGGTTTTATACTAAATAACACAATTTTGAATGGCTCATCTTATTCACAGTTCGCATACAGTTGAGAGTTTATTGGAGCAAGACGTGTTTGCGTTCCGTGACTCTTCCAGCTGACTTGTCTGGATATGAGGTAAATGCAAGAGCTTTTTTCGTGTGCTCGCGATGACATGGACACGTATTCAGAAGTCGTTACCGAGGTCGCCACCTCAGTTACATATGCATTTCGGGATTATTTTACAGATCGCAACTCGTGTTATAGTTTAGTGGTTAAGATAATCTACTTGCGTGCTCAAATGTATGCGTTCGAATTCCCCTCGTTGCGTGCGAAATCTTAAATTAATTATAAGTATATCCGAAAAAATATATAAGAATTAACCGTGTGTCTATTTATTAATTATTTTTTAGCAATATTTTTTTGCAATTTATATTGCCGCTTAGACTATAGTCTATACCATTAACATAAGTTAGATCTGCTTATATTGTCCGTTAAAGTGACATGATAATTCGTAATTGCAGCATCGAGGAACAGTGCAGAATAGCGACTGGTCGGTAAAATTTACTGATCCGCAGATCAGCACCACTTGTGAATTGGTACTGGTAACCATCAATGATGGTCCATATACGTACTTGAAAGATCAGTAGATCTAACTTGGTTTTCAGTAAAATATAAGGTTCTTTTTTCTGCGTGTAGTTTTAACTATTTTAAACGAACTAGTTTTACCTGCACTATTCAGTGAAAACCCGAAATACTGAGTTTGCAGTGACTGGTCACAGAAGAGTGATTGGTCACATCTCGAACCACACTGAATACTACAGGTAAAACTAGTTCTTTCAGAAGCACAATTGGCTGAATATAGTTTAAACTATTATCTTCAGTTGAAACACGAAATATGATGGACTTGAAAAAATCTTCGGGATTTTACAAAAGGACTTAGTTACTTCACGTTTTGACTAGTTAAAACTAGTTTTGACGAATGATCGTGGTAATTTTACGTTTTAACTAGTCAAAACTAGTTTCAACTGAATTCGGGTTAAGACGGTAACATCTATAATAAGTATTCGTTGACATACTTTGCCTGAAATAGCCAGGAATTATATATAATGCCTGGATTATATACTTTGCCTGTAATATATATATTAGGGTGACCAGAAAAAAAACGCTTTTGGTTTTCTTAGGAGTGAAGGGCAAATAATGGTAGTTCATGCGATTGTAGAAGTCACATTTGTTTTCAATTTTAAACAATATTTAGAGGTGGCCCATCGTCTTTGAAGTTCTTATGTAATTAACATGGGCAAACTCTACTTTTTTTTCATTTAAGATTTTAACCACGAAGTTATCCACTTTTTAATTTGAACTTTGAATATGTTGTTCTTGAGGTTCTCAGAATCCACATAAAAACATTTTTTCAATGAAAAATTCATAAAAAAACATCAATTACTGTTGCTTCAAAAGTGCCATTTTCACTGTTTTCTACTGTTTTCAAAGACTAATAACGGCCCTAATAATACATATCTTATACTGAAATTTTAAGAATATTTTCCTCGAAGGTTGAAGATCACATTTTCTGAAAAAGCAGATCAGAAAAAATATAAATAAGCTCGGCCATAACAGTCGATCACAGTGGGTCTTGACACCATAAACTTATAAACAGACCCCTTCGCGGCAAGCCTTCTTTAGTCATATTTCCCTTTTTCAGAAAAGTGAGTAATAATAATTCAGGGGACGCTAACTAATCCTGTTATAAAGTGACATCGATGCAAACAGCTGAGGTTGCACCTTTACGATCGACTCTTCACTTACCGCAATTGTCAGTTTTTGCAATGACAAATTTCAAAGACGATGGGCCACCTCTAAATATTGTTTAAAATAAAAAAATATAAAATATGGCTTCTACAATCACTGGCCTCACCACGGTGTGCTTGAACGACGAATAGGTTCGTCCAAAATGACAAAAAAAATGGACCAGGGGAATTTGTTCAACTACTCACGAACTTTCAAAATCCGTTGGAACGAAAATCCGATCTGCTTCTGTTCATAAAATATCACAATGTTAACATTTTAAGTTTATATGCAAATTTCGAACTTTTTCACACTGTAATAGAGACGTTATTTTTTTGATATTGAATGAATTTAGAGCAGAACTGTATTGTTTTCGATCATTTTTACATTCTTCAAACATAATTGAATATTTTTGAACTGATATTATTCATTAATAATACTAATAAACGTATTAACTTCAATTTAACGTATTTAACTATATAATCTGCTCTAAAATCATCGTTTATTTTGAAACAGGATTATAATTTTTTAATGGAATGAAACAAAACGGATTGATCATGAATGAAATATATTATGTTACAATAGAGGTTACAATTCAATAGTATTTACAATTATTAGTTTTTTTTGATAGTAGTTATTGTTAGTTACATATTATTGTTACACATTCAAATTTACTACAATGATTTTGAAATGAAAATGAATGGTTGTAATATACTTGATTTAAAAAAGATTATGATTTGTAGATTATTGAGTTTATGATTAAAATTAAAAAGGAAAAGATACGATTGAGTAGTAAATACAAGAAAAAGAGATAAGATCGAGATACAAGTATTAGAAGTCGTCGACGGAATGTTTTAGGTTCAAACATTCTTACAACTGCCTTGATGAGAATTCGATAACTGCTTTTTTCAGGTTGGTTGCATATGATTCAGATGTCATAGAGTTAATTTTATACTTTTCCCAATATTTAAGAAACTGTCTATGAACAGATTCTCCAGCCTGCTCAGACCAGAGACCTAATCCATCATTATCTAAAAATTGTAGGCTGTAGTGAAGGTGATTCAATAATATATGAATTTTTAACGTTTCTGATACATTTATACATCGAAAGGCATTATTCAACTCCTTAATATGACTTTCAAGTATATTTTCATCACATACATGTTGCGCAATAAAACAGTTATTGACAATTTTATTCAGTGCTTTGAAGGCTGTAATGAAAGGAGAAATGTGAAGAGGTCCTACACCTTCTGGAAGTCGTACGTCATTCAATTTATCTGCTTCTCTTAAGAGAATTCGACAAGCATTGCCTTCGAAACATTCGCCATGATAATTTGTAGATACTAGATTCAGTGTTTGTGGCCACGATAAAGCACTTTCACGCCCAATAAGCGGCACCAAGCCATCCCAAAACATGTGATTCACGAAACCTTGCATAATATGCAGCTCTGGAATCACTTGTAAGAATGTTTGAACCTAAAACATTCCGTCGACGACTTCTAATACTTGTATCTCGATCTTATCTCTTTTTCTTGTATTTACTACTCAATCGTATCTTTTCCTTTTTAATTTTAATCATAAACTCAATAATCTACAAATCATAATCTTTTTTAAATCAAGTATATTACAACCATTCATTTTCATTTCAAAATCATTGTAGTAAATTCGAATGTGTAACAATAATATGTAACTAACAATAACTACTATCCAAAAAAAAACTAATAATTGTAAATACTATTGAATTGTAACCTCTATTGTAACATAATATATTTCATTCATGATCAATCCGTTTTGTTTCATTCCATTAAAAAATTATAATCCTGTTTCAAAATAAACGATGATTTTAGAGCAGATTATATAGTTAAATACGTTAAATTGAAGTTAATACGTTTATTAGTATTATTAATGAATAATATCAGTTCAAAAATATTCAATTATGTTTGAAGAATGTAAAAAGGATCGAAAACAATACAGTTCTGCTCTAAATTCATTCAATATCAAAAAAATAACGTCTTTATTACAGTGTGAAAAAGTTCGAAATTTGCATATAAACTTAAAATATTAACTTCGTGATATTTTACGAACAGAAGCAGATCGGATTTTCGTTCCAACATATTTTGAAAGTACGTGAGTAGTTGAACAAATTCCCCTGGTCCATTGTTTTTGTCATTTTGGACGAACCTATTCGTCGTTCAAGCACACCGTGTCACAAAAGTGCCCCCTGAACGGTCAATACCTGTTTTGACATTGAGCACGGTTTTTGCGGGAAATGCAGTGCGTGTATAAATTTTTTTGCATTTGTCATTTTTAAAAAGATTGACAATCTATCGTGGTGAATCTTTAAAGCCAGAACAACCAACTTGAGCACTGTTAGAAGCCGGAAAAAATCTTCGCGTTTCTGTAGTCATGCGTTAACATTGAGTGACTTTGTGAGTACATTCGGACCAATAGCAAACTTTCAGCATTCATTGAAAAAATTATTAATAAAAATCCCTATATTATATTTTACAGGGGACGAACGCCATGAAGCCATCCGACGTTCAATAGGATTCCTAGGTAGTATTAGTATATGTGACTGTCCGCGAAAAAAGGGACGTAATGTGGAAAAAATCGATTTTAATTTTCTTACGCCAATCGATAGTTTCTGAGTTACTGTTTCATTTCCAATCATCAGAAATTTTTTAAGTTAATTACTTTTCTTGTTATTAAGCTACAAACATAGGCATGATAAGCATACACGGAGACCGAACGAGAGGCCTACGAAAGCCAACCCCACCACTTACCACTACAGCTGTACGCGACGTGTCCGTGAGCTCTACTGGCTCGTGCCTAAAAGTGTAGTGGTAAGTGGAGGGAGTGCTTTTCGTAGACGCATCCCCACTACTCAAATTCTGGCTTGCGGACTCTCCTACGATCGCCCGTCCTGTAAAATTCACTTTCGACGTATTCTGCGTCCATCTCGCAAGTGCCTTGTCATTACTTGTACCGAATATTTTGGGTACAGTCGTTACAGTCCCCTTTTAAGGTCTTGATACCTCTCCTCCTTGTCTTTCTCCTTGGCAGTAATGTTGTAGTCGGCCGGAGCCGATAATCCGATCACGAATATAGTTAGTCTCTCGTAGGCTTAGAGAGCGATGTCAGGCCTCGAGTGTGCAATGAAGACTGATGTTCGGCAATCTCAGTTTCAGAAAATTTGACACTTCTTGTTTTTGTTAATTGACTCTATCTCCCTCGGAGCATTCGGCAAGGCGGGGTCAAATTCAAATTTTGATCAGACAAAAAATAATGAAAAATAAAAAATTCCATTTTGCGGTCAAACTATACAAGAGACGAAAAAAGATGAATAGAAAAAAATTGTGCACTCAAAAAAGATCTCTAAATTTATTACTAATCACTTTTTGAGAGGGCTACAAATTTGCCATTAATAATTTTTTCATAGGATACGTAGTTTTTGTTTCAATCGTAAAAAATAACATTAAGGGCATGTGACACAGTCAAATACCTACATTACCGACCTCACTTTTTCAATTTTCCGAATTTTTTTTTGAATCTAAGAACTTTTTTTGTAAATAAAATATCGGGCTGAAACTTTGGAAAATGTATGAGAACACAATAAATTACGTTTACGTACTTTATTCGAGTAGGAACTTTGCAAAAAATTACTTTCGAAGAAATTAAAACTGGGTGCATTTTTTGAACCTAAATACTCTTTTTATAAGCAAAATATCGGCTTCAAACTTTCAGAAATGCAAGAGCCGACAGTAAAGTACGTTTATATACATCATTTGAGTATAAAAGATGCAAAAAGAAAAATTCCAACTAAATGTCAACTCCGGTATTCGCAATGGATACGAAAATGCGAAGTCTGGCGGCCACTAATCGAGGCTCTATCAGCTGGCTCGTCTACATCTGAAATATGGGGTCCACGCTGTCAAAGATTGATGATGCGGTGTTCTTACAATAATATTTTTTAAAAGTTGTGCCCAGCATAGAAGTTGACTGAAATATGTTGTTTCGATGTTGAATTATGTATGTATTGAAATCGTTATTGGCTTCGTTTAGTGGCCGCCAGACTTCGCATTTTCGTGTTCACAGCGAGTACCGACCGAACTGACAACCGTTGTTGATTGAAGCCGATATTTTACTTATAAAAAAAGTATTTAGGTTCAAAAAATGCACCCAGTTTTAATTTCTTCGAAAATAATTTTTTGCGAAATTCCTCCTCGAATAAAGTACGTAAACGTAGTTTATTGTCTTCTCATACATTTTCCAAAGTTTCAGCCCGATATTTTATTAACAAAAAAAGTTCTTAGATTCAAAAAAAAATTCGGAAAATTGAAGAAGTGAGGTCGGTAATGTAGGTATTTGACTGTGTCACATACCCTTGAAGATAAAAAAATTAAATTTTTTGGAAAACGACAAAAGAGGAGAAAAAATTGAGAAGACAAAAGTTGTTTAACCAAAAAAAAATCTGCAAATTTTTTATAAACTCTTGTTATAAAAATATATTTAAATTAAAAAATTACCTTTTTGGAAAAGGGACACAAGCTACAATAACATTTTATTTAAGAAAATTTTTCGCCTAAATTGTATCTACAAATTTGCTCGAAACCACATTGATGAGTATTTTCAGTTTAAATCGTAAACAATAACACTGACGACAAACAAATTGAATTTATAAAAAACGACACAAAATGCAATAAAATGTTCGATAACTAAATTGTTTTTTTCTAATAGGGTGCGCACTTTTTTTCAATTATAAAAACAAGACAATGAAAATAAATATGTTGCAATACCAATGCATATTAGGAATTGTAATAATATAAATTTATTGAAATGATACATTTTTCAGGATAGTTGAGAATAACATTTAATGCAACATAGAAACAAATATTAAAGTAATCATGAAAAATAAAATTTGTACTTTACCTTCCAATATCTAAATAAGCAATCACAGGCCGAGGTACAAAAATGAATATAATATACATTTGATATAAAAGAATTGAACATAATGTAGAAAAGTTCACATTTTGGACAAAATCGAGTACGAAAGACGAGATACGCGATAAGAATGTGATCGTTAAAGCCGAAGAAGCTTTAACAAAAGAGAATTCACAATCACCAAATTACAGTTGTCGATGCTTTTACCTTTAATTTCAAAAGGTTTGTGCACAAATTCGGAGGAAATACAATGACCGAGCGCGTAGCACAAGGTCAGTACATTATCGATCATCCATATAAAATCCCGGGTAAGAATATTTGGTCTTGATTTTGTCTTGAATGTCTTCAATATGTCTTCAGGACTATGATGTCTGGTTTTGTCTCGCCAGCTAGACATTGAACATGACTGACTTGTCTTGCATTTATGGCTGTAGCTATGCCAAGACAAGACCAGGTAGACTTGTCTTGAGATACGGAAGGATAATTTATGTATTGGTTTTATTACTACCGACGGGGTCTGTCACTTCCAGATAGGTTAGGACGAAACAGTTAACATATACTAAGTATTGATATTTTACAACCGATAAAACTTGTAATTTTGTAATATAACTGATTTTTGAATTAAGAATTCGGAACCTGTCGATCTCAACAACTACAGGCATATCAAATTTTCCATAAAAAGATTAAAACTGTCATTTTCTACAAGTATCTATTGAACTGTTGGAGATAGGAAAAGATGAAGAACATTTTTAGTTTCGTCAACTAAAGAACATAATTATTGCAGATAAACAAAATTATTAATACATAAAAAATAAATACCATAACGATAAACAATATAAACATTCTGTAAAATTTAAAGCGGATTAGTGATGAACCTCGCCGGCCTTGACGGCATTTTGGCTTTCAGGTCCTTTTAAAATTAAATAATCTTGTTTCAAGACATAAAGTTTTATATTTAAGTCGAAAATATTCGTCTTGAGACATAAAACATAGGCTGGCTTCGTCTCACGAGCTAGACATACAGTATAACTTGAAATTGTCTTGGATTAGTCTTTACCCAAGACAAAATCGAGAGCAAAGATTTTTACCCGGGATACCTAAGCGACCTTATGCTCGCGATGATTAGTGTCACCGCAGAGGTTTCCAGGAGAATTGCGTAATGCAGCGAGAGATACAGCGGCTGATACAAACCGTAAAACAAAACCGACGGTTTATCACAAGACCAAAATAGGAATGCATCAACTCAGCATAAAGATGAACTGGACAAGGCAGTACGCGTCCCGCATTCAGTGTGTGATTGACTACGTCGTAAGACGTGGTTACAGCTAAAATTTTACCGCGATTTCGCTGGGAGCGGGTGCAATTTTTCAGATTAGCACCCGCTCCCGGCGAAATCCTGCGGTTGTCCTAATGACAAACTTTTAACTATATATATATATAT